>JACEIK010000987.1:32027-42440 GCA_018107945.1 Datura stramonium | reverse complement strand
CTCCCACTTCGTTTTTAAGTCATTTCTCATATTATTTTCAGTGAAAACAACCAGAGAACAGAGGAGGACGAAGGGTTACTATAAATTTCCGTCCGATTACTCCGTCAAACGCAGTTCAAACTCAAATTAACTTTGGGTACCGAAGTATAAAGCTGCAGGGAGCATTTCTACGGAGTTAGTTTTCGCGAAAATCCGGCGAAGCGTCGACCCGCCGAGTCAAAGTGATTGGAATTGCTCCAAACTAGTGTTAATACACTCCCAGCATTAAAGTGAGTATTTCTCTCTTCTAGATTTCCAAAAAATTTCGAGTTTTCGGTCGTTCTTCGATAAGCCGAAGAATAGCAGTAGATATATACATAGTATTGTTTTCTTCCAAAATAATGATGAAATTAGTTCTATGCTGTTCTGAAAATTATTACAGTTGGGGAAATAACTGAATATTAGCCGAGCTACGCCAGTTAATCAGAAAGTCGGCAGTCGAGGTATGTAAAGCCAGTTTCTTTCGGTAAGTTAGTTTTCCTAGTATAGTAAAACAGTATATATTCCAGTAGAGTATTTCAGAAACAGTATAGCGTACTCAGTATGAAATTTAGTAAATCACGTCAGAAATATTAAATCGTGTTTAGCATGAAACTTAGTAAAATTAGCATAAGTCCTAGCAGATTATTTGAGAAATGTTATATCATGCTTTAGTATGAGATTCAGTACAGCATGTCAGAGATTATATTATTATTATGAGATTCAATATGTATTATATGCAGTCATTGCTATCAGTTGAGACTTGATTGTATTGTTTTGGGCTAGATTACCTAGCTACCGTGACCGCCCCAGGATTAATAGTTGTATCGACTCGTCCGCCAGAGGGAGAGGATACATCGCTCTATGGAGTGGTATGTCATCCGCTAGGGAAGAATATGGGATGCTAGATTCCCCATATTTTGCCATGGTTGGCCTTTATACACCCCCCGTCGAGCGCTTGCGCTCGCGGTGTTGATTTTAGGAGTCCTCTGGACTCAGGTACAGTTATAGTCAGGGGCCCAACGGGCCCAAGTTGCGCCCAAGGGATCGGCAGGTTGCTTACAGTTTCTAGGTGATGTGCTATGACCTGGGTAGGGGTAAATAGATTGTGATGATTGTACCTTCCGGCTTATGGGGCCGGATAAGGTTTATGTTGTGTTATGTTATGTCATGTTATTTTAGTTATGGTTAGATAGACAGTAGGACGCCACGTTACCAGGTACGACTCCAACTCTTTTCAGAATTGTTAAGGTTAGTCCTGAACCCACTATTCCAGTTAGTTTCAGTCTGTCTTTCTTATTGCTCCAGTTACTATCAGTTTCATTATTTACTTTCAGTTATTTTCAGTTGTTGCTTTGCATACTCAGTACCAGTGGTACTGACACCCGTTTTGGAGTGCTGCATTACTTGCCTACAGGTACACATAGACGAGGAGCAGATCCCTCGTAGTTCCAGTCAGCGTTACAGAGCCTTCAGCTCCTTTCATCCGGAGCCTGAAAAACAGAGGTGTACTTTCTTTTTGTTTGTACAGTATGGGTAGGTCGGGGCCCTGTCCCGACCATCTTATTGTTCCTAGAGGATTGCAGATTGTATATTTTCCCTGTGGTTAGCTGTATTGGCCGTGTGGGGCCTTATTCAGTTGTTAGTTGGTGGCCTTGTCGGTCACAAATCAGTTTAGTGCTCGATTTCATTTCTCAGATATAACTAGACAGCATGGTGGTCTTGTCGGCCCGCATAGGATCCCTTATAGTTGGTTGTTCTGGTTAGCTGTTTATATCCTTACAGGTGGCTATAGGCCTTGTTGTCCAGAGGCTGTGTTTACAGCAGTTATATAGCCCGTCGTTCTCTTGAATCCAGAGTTAGAACCAACCTGGCACCAGAAGTGCTTAGGCTCAGTTAGTCTAGTAGTCCAGGTCCTAGTAGGGCACCAGGTGCCAGTCATGCCTCCCAAGGTGGGGCATGGCATTGATCAAATGAGAAAAATATGCATCGTAAATAATGTGATTAATATATCTTTGAGAATGCTTCAAAACGAGTGTTACAAGTGACATGTTAGTCTCTAAATTAAATAAATATTATTTATTTGAATAGACATGAAACATTTGAGTTAGATAAATTTCATTCTTGAATGAAAAATACCATAAAACATGTGATAGTTTTTCTTGACCTGTCACATTATATACAAAAATTGTGAAGTACAATTTTGTTAATTGTGTGCATCGTATAATTTTTTTTGGATTCAAATGTGTGAAAATAGTGTGATAAATAGAGAAAGGATACTAGCCTAATTGAAAAAAATAAGATATGTTATTGATTGTATGTCATGACCCGAACATAGGCCTGGATCAAGACACGAGACAAGGAGCCCCGAGAGACTCCAAATCGACCCATGGCATAAACGTACATCTAACTCAATCAATAAAGCGGAAGACTTAACATAATAAACATAACGGAGGTCTAAACATAACATAGCAAACTGAATATATAACACGAGATTGAAGCTGAATACAATCTATTGTCTGAGAAGCCTCTAATTCTGATGAGTTGATGGGACAAGACCCCAACTAACTCTCTAAGTCTGAAAACTGAAAGTACAAGGATAACTAATAACAAATGGTCCTCGGGAGATGAGGATTCACCAATAGAGACTGGATGCTAACTCCGGAAGCTGGCTAGTGACGGGGCTGATTCTGAAGATCGGAGCCTATATCATGAAACGTTACAACATAGAGTATGCGATCAGTACGTATAATGTACCGAGTATGGAAGGTAAGTAAAACCATTTAAATAAATAAAATCATTTAAAACATGCATAATATAAAACAACATCAAGATAAGAATATGAGAGTAGGGCTTACATGCTATTTTCTGAAGTCATGATTTGAACATAACTGGACATCATAACTGAGTCGAACGAAAAGTTGAAATCTGATAATCATAAGTAAAATTGTACATTGGGTTAAACCTACTTTAGAANATATATATCATGAATGATAAACGTGTATAACCGAAATCATGAGGAATAATAGGAGACTCGTCATATAACCGACATTACCATGATAGAGCTTACGTGGTCCCGACTATCGCACTCAAGTGGCAGAGCCGTCTAGAGCCTTGCCAGAGCTAAAGCCGCTACCATGAAATCGATATCAAGCTGAAGGCCCATTGGGGTAGGGGAAAGCTCACATAGGAGGTTCCAAAATAATCTGATCATACCTACGTTGGTGCGTAGTTCTGAGGCATAGGATTGACTGCCCTTAGCCTACTCGGTGCTAGATACTACTCCCAAAAACATACATATGCTCTCCATCGTTTTTCAACAAAGCTGACCATCGTCTATTGATGAAGCTGAATAATCATGTACATATAAATCTAAGATTACACATGAGGAGCCTTGGCTCAAACCATACCATAAGTTGAACATAATTGGGAGTCTTGACTCTAAAATGATGTGGAAAGCTAATTAACTTGAAACCATAAATTATACTTGAACATATGGGCTTGCCCAATACTTTAACTTGCTTGAAATACTTGATTCACTTGAAAACATAATCATAGACATGGGTAACTTGAACACATGCTTTTCCTTAATAATATCTCATCATACTTGAACATTCATCATAAATCTCAAGTTTCATGAACTTCTCATGGAAGGACATTTTAATTTATAAAGTAGAAAACATGATTATAATTGAAAACAATGTAAAACTTGACCATGAATCATAATTCAATAATAGAAACATGCTTAAATCATACCCATGGTAGAAACTTAGAAAATTCATGCATTGGGTTAAAACCCAATAGGATCAACATATAGATTTTCATGAATTAGAGAGGGATTGGAAATGAGTGTGAACAAATTCACCCATTCATAGCCTTACATACATGGGAGAATTTGATTCTATACTTTCTCTGATTGCCCAAGGAAGAATTGATGAAAACTTGAAGGAAATTGAGCTAGATCACCTCTCTAGACCTTTATTCTTGCATGCATGAATAAGAATAGCCTAGAATGAACTTACCCCTCTTAAACTTCAGTATTCATAGCTTAAAATAATATAGTTTGGGCCTTAGGATCATAGGAATTACGGATAAACCCTTACCAAATTCGTAGAAATAACTAACTGCTAGTCCCCACGAGGGACTGGACAAGTCGTTACCAAGGAAACGAGTCGTCGTCTGCTGTTGTGGAGTCCACTGCCACTTTTCCTCGAGGGGTCCCTACGAGGGACCTAATGACCCGTTACTGGTGACCATGACTCGTGGTCACCACTCATTACCACTACTGCCCAAAATCTCAAGTCTTTAATCAACTGATGACCACGACTAACCTAACGGATCGTGGAATTTGACCATGACTCGTTGTGTCCATTCGTATGGAACACTGCCAACTTAACATTCACCTTTCATTAGCTCTTGACCACGACTGACTAAATAGGTAGTGGGTGCTGACTATGATCGTGGTCATGTCCGTGGGGACTCAAAACCAAAATTTCCAACTCAAGTTAAACTCTTCACCACGAGTCACTTAATGACTCGTGGTCAACCTGACGGTCACAGGATGACTCGTTCTGTGACCTGGTGCAGAAAATTCTATTTTTCTCTATTTCAACTTTCGGGTCTGATCTTTGGGCTTTCGAGATATAACAACATCTCCGCCTTGGGAACATTCATCCTCGAATGTTGGAAATCATACAAAAAAAGCATAGAAACACAATCATCATACTCAAATACTGATCATATAAGCTGAAAACTGATAGAATGACTAACTCCGATTTAAACTACATGATTGAATTGAATTCATTAATCATACATACATCCATATACGTGAAAAAAACCGGGGCACGTGAACTGAACATGAAATTGAATAAAGTTTTAGGGGAAATACTGATACCTCAAGCAGGGACTAAGTCGGTAAGGAATAAATGTGGGTATCTAGCCATCACATCTGCTTCAGCTTTCCACGTTGCTCCCTTAACATGCTGATTCCTCCATAAAACTTTAACTGAAGATACTTCCTCATTTCTTAGCCTTCGAACCTGACAATCCAGTATTTCCACCGGAACCTCCTTATAAATAAGGTTGTCTTTCACACTGACACTATCCACCGTAACAACTAGAGCTGGATCCCCAAAACACTTCTTTAAGAGTGATATATGAAAAACAAGATAAATAGAAGTTAATTCTGAGGGAAACTCCAATTCATATACCACCTTGCCAACCCCTTCACAATCCAGTAGGGGTCAACATAACGAGGGATGAGTTTTCCTTTCTTTCCAAATCTCGTCACTCCATTCATGGGATACACCTTCAAAAACACCCAATCATCCACTTCGATCTCAAGTTCTCTCCTTCTCATATCAGCATTGAACTTTTAGCAACTTTGAGCTGTTTTCAACCTGTCCCGTATGAGCTGAAACTTCTTTATGGCCTCCTGTACTGAATCTGGTCCTATCATTGCAGATTCACCAACTTCAAACCAACCAATAGGCGATCTACATCTCGGCCCATAGAGAGCCTCAAACGGAGCCATCTGAATGCTTGAATGGTAGTTGTTATTGTATGCAAACTCAATAAGAGGAAAATGGTCATCCCAACTACTCTTGAAGTCAATCACACATGCTCTCAACATGTCCTCGAGAGTCTAAATTGTCTGCTCCGCTTGACCATGCTCTCAACATTTCCTCAAGAGTCTGAATTGTCTGCTCCTCTTGACCATCCGTTTGCGGGTGAAATACTGTACTGAGCTTAACCTGAGTACTAAGTCCTTTTTGAAATGATCTCCAAAACTGAGAGGTAAACTGAGTACCTCTATCTGGTATGATGGACAAGTGAACTCCATACAACCGAACTAGCTCCCAAATGTATAGTTTGGCATAATCCTCTATTTAATCAGTGGTTTTGACCGGTAGAAAATGAGCGATTTTGGTCAACCTGTCCACAATCACCTAAATGGAGTCATATTGTCGACGAGTGCGAGGTAATCCTGTGATGAAGTCCATATTGATCTCCTCCCACTTCCAATTAGGAATGCTGATGTCCTGAAGCACATCCCCCGGTTTCTAATGCTCAACCTTTAGTTTCTAACGATTCGGGCACTTAGCCACAAATTCAGCGATATCCTTCTTCATGCCATTCCACTAATAGACTTCCCGTAGGTCACGGTACATCTTGGTGGAACCTGGATCTATTGAATATCTGGAACCGTGAGCCTCATGCAACATCCGATTTCTCAAATCATCAACGTCTAGAACATACAAGCGACCTTGATGTTGAAGCACACCATCTCCCCATTTGGAGAAGATTTCTACCTTTTGATTCTGAACGGCTTCCTTTAACTTTACCAAAATAGGGTCCTCATCTTGTATAGCTTTTACATCAGTCACCAAGGACGATTTTGATCCGTTCTGAGCAATAAACACTGCCATCGGTCGAGTCAACCAAATATACTCCCAACCTTGCAAGTCGATGCACATCCTTCACCAATTACTTTCTCCCCCCATTTACATGGGACACACTCTTCACAGAGAGTCTACAAAGTGCGTCTGCTACTACATTAGCCTTAGCCGAGTGGTAAAGGACACTCATATCATAATCCTTGAGTAGCTCCAACCACCTCCTTTGGAGGAGATTTAGGTCCTTTTGAGTAAACACATATTATAGGCTTTTGTGGTCCGTAAACACATCTACATGGATTCTGTACAAATAGTGTCTCCAAATCTTTAATGCAAATACCACCGCTGCCAATTCAAGATCATGGGTCAGGTAATTCTTTTTATGAGCCTTCAGCTGTCGGGAAGCGTATGCTATCACTTTACCATGTTGCATCAATACACAACCAAGGCCGATTCTAGAATGTCATGACCCAAACGTACACCCGGATCATAGACACGGGACAAGGAGCCCCCGCAGACCCCAAGTTGATCCATGGCGTGATCATACATCTAAATCAATCACATGAGCGGAAGAGTTAACTTAAAGAACGTAATTATAACATAGCATAAAGGAACACAATACTAGACTTATACAATACGACAGAATACATCTGATAGTCTGACAAGCCTCTAAACATGAAGGGAGGATTGATGGGATAACTCCCCAACTAATCCATCATCTGAAAACTGAAAGGAATAACAAAGAGTATGAACATGTAGCCCTCGGAACATGAGGACTCGCCAAGTGCACTGAAATCAAGGCTGAACTATATACGAGTGAGGATGAGCCTGAGAATTGGGACCTGTATCATGAAATGATACAACATAGAAAGTATGCAGTCAGTACGTGGAATGTACTGAGTATGAAAAGTAAGTAAAACAGACATTGAAATTCATAAATGATCATAAGAGTAGGATGTCATGCTCGTATCATAAATCATAATATCATATCATATGGCTCAAGGTTTTCAAAACATTCGTAACATAACTTAATCATAATAATAATAGAAGAGGTTTACTTAACATGACTTGAGCCAACATACATGATCATAACATGCATAAATCATGAGGAACAGTGGGAGATTCTCTTAACCGAAATACCCCATATGAGCACACATGAAGCCCGACTTGTAACCCTAGTTGGGAGGGTGTTTGTACCTTGACAAGGGTAAAACCATGAAAGTGTGATATCACCATTAAAATGGATATTTGGGCCAGGGACTAACATGAAAGGGTCCCAATATACCTATGGTGACACGTAGTTCATGAGATCTGGGGCTTGACTTGAGCCCCGCACCTACGCGGTGTTCAATACTACTCCCAAAACATATATAATGCTCATAAAATTCCCACTGCTTAACTTTCAATTCGCCTATGACCATCAAATGAAATTTGAATAACCCGTCCTCCTCTCTTTGAAAGAAGGGGCGCTTCCGGTTTTGTCGGTGCTTACTAATACATTCATGAGTTTAAGGGCTATTTAAATCATGATAATCGTAAACATGCTTGAACATATGTGAACTAGCCATGACATGAGGCCCGTGAGTAGGCTACAAACATACTTCATGATTAATAAGATTCATACATACTCGTAGATCATGCATATAGCTTGAATTTCATAAAATCATAATGGGTAACATAATGAATTCATAATTTAAAACATAATTCATGATGGGCTTGTATAGAACATTGATGGGATAATAAATCGATTCATCATGGGGCATGCATAATCATACTTAATTGTTTGAAAATTCAAAATCAACAATATTAATATCAATTTAAAACTCAAAAGATGCTCAAAATCAGTTGTTTATAATAATATTTCAAAATCACAAAACTCATAATTAAATCATCAAATTTTATACAAATCGAATATAAAACCCCATGAGTTTTTAAATAAATTTTGAGTGAAATCATTGAGTAGGAACATGGGTGTGGAAGAATCCACCAATTGAAGATCTTACATACATAGGATTATCAACTTCTAACCCTCCTTAAAAGTCCAAGAATGAAATTGAAGGAATTGAGGTGAAAAGCTTGAAATCTCCCCTTAGATCACTTGTCAAAATCCTTGCATGCATGAATGAGAGTTTAGGAAGGTTTATTTTCTTTAAAACTCAGCTTTTCCAATCCAAAACAACGTAGTTTAGGGCCTTATATCATGAAAAAGTCAAAAATACCCTTAATGAACCTGTCGTGAAAACTGGTCGGATGAAACCCACGGGTGGTACCAACGGATCATGTGAACCACCAACGGCCCTTCATGTCTCTCGTGGAATGAACTGCTGATGACCCATTCTCGAAACCAAACAATGGGTCGACAGGATGACCTGTTCCTCCAACCCACGACTCGTTACATCGTCCGTGGTTTGTCCCCTGAACCTTGGCATCTCATCTTCTAACGGGTCACACCACAACCCGTCACCATAAACAATGGATCGTTGTTTCCCCCCGTCAAGCCTACTAGAAAACTTAATCCTCAAACCAGGACCACAACCAATGACCCGTGGCTTCTCCTAAAGGGTCATTAGGTCTCTCGTTGTATGTCACCTGATGCACCTAACTCCTTCCCACGACTACTAACAACGACTCGTTTGTTTCCTAAAATGATTCATCATATCTCCCGTGGTTTTCACTGTCACCCAGCCTTTTTCCAACCACGAATCGTTACAACGACCCATGGTGTGTCACCACGAGTCATACCTTGACCCGTCCTGAGACATTTTTCCCCATTTTTCTGCAGTTTTCAATTTTTCACTTTTGGGTATACTCCTATGCACTTTCGGGTTATTATAATATCTCCCCCTTGGGAAGATTCATCCTCGAATGATAGAAACAAGCAGCAATCAGAGACATACAATTATCATACTTAAATAATGACTATTTTAACCAAAATTTTCACGGAATGACTACCTCCGAATAAAAACACATAGCTGAACTTATCTCATACTTCACATACACATTCATACACATAAAAGAAACTTGTACACATGAACTGAACATGAAAACTAGGTAGAGTCGTAGGGTAAATTTGGTACCTCAAGTCGAAATTGAGCCGGTAGAGAATAAATGTGGGTATTTAGCCATCATATCCGCTTCGGCTTCCCACATAGCTCCCTCAACATGTTGGTTTCTTCATAAAACCTTAACTGAGGCTACTTCCTTGTTCCTTAGCTTACGGACTTGACAATATAATATTTCAACCGAAACTTCTTCATAACTGAGGTTGTCTCTTACACCAATACTGTAAATCGGAATCACTAAAGCTGGATCTCCCAAACACTTCTTCAAAAGTGGCACATGAAACACCGGATGTACTGAAGATAACTCTGAGTGAAAATCTAACTCATACGCCACCTTACCAACTCTTCTCACCACTCGGTAGGGGCCAACATTGTTACGCCCCGTAAGTTTCTAACATTTAGTAGGCCTATTTGTATGTTGGTTGAGAGTTTTAGAGTTTCATATGTACGAGGAAAGGGCCCGGGGAAAGGTCGAACGAGTGCAAAGTCGGGATTTCACGGGAGGAGGCCGAACCAAGTTGCCCAAAGGGGCAAAGTGGCACAGAGCAGCTCCCTCCGTGTTACCCAAAGTGGCACGGAGCAGAATTGGCGCGACCGACAGAGTGCCACGTTGCCTTGTCTGCCGCCTCAAGTATATAAAGGTCTCACACTTAGGTGTTATTTCATTTCTCAAATAACCTCAGCCAGAACAGGTAGGAATGAAGGGAAACTATTGAAAATCATCTGATTACGCCGCTAAACGCCGTCCAAATCTAAATTAACTCCGGATAGTGAAGTATAAGGCTGCAGAGAGCATCGCTGCGAAGTTATTTTCGTAAAATATGCCCGGCGAATCGTAGTCCCGCCGAGCCTAAGTTGGTGGAATTATTTCAAACTAGTGTCAATACGATCACGTGCCTAAAGTAAGTATTTCTCCCTTCTAGATTCCCAAGAAATTA
>JACEIK010000986.1:294880-312748 GCA_018107945.1 Datura stramonium | reverse complement strand
AGAGTTATATGATCCGAAAGGATTTAATTGAATCTTTCATAGGTAAATTATACTGCACAAATGAGGTAAAAACAAAATTACATATCTACATGTTAAATTTCTTTGAAAACCAAACCCGCGCAAAGACAAAGGTGACTCAAAAATTGCTTTGGTATCATCAATGGCAGAGTTACGTAATCCAAAGGGGATTTCAACTAAATCTTTCATGGGAAAAGCATATTGTATTCCACAAATAAGGTAAACATAAGATTCATTTTTGTATATATATTGTTGAATCTCATTGAAAAAATAACTTTTAGCCGATGGTACATGTGACTCAAGAATTGCTTTACGTCGCAGGTTTAAATCCCAATTGTAATATTTTTATTTTTTCGAATCTCCTTGTTACAATTGCTGACACCACGCAAGATGAGGCTAATAACCATGGGCATATGTTACATGGTTTTGTTCATGAAAATTCGGGTAAATAGCTTTGTGGGCATCACATGGGGCAGGCAACAATCACAACAATTGGTTCCATCAATGGTTGTTGATTTGCTTTTACAAAATAAGATTCAACAATTGAGATTAATGACTTCAGGATATGATATCATTGAAATTTTTTCAGCCACCAATATTAGCATTACTATAACTCTGGGAAATCAGTTCATGTGGCAAGCAAATAGGACAGACCTTGCATATAATTGGGTAAATGATCGAGTCAAGGATCCAATCAACAAAGGTGTGAATATAGTGTGAGTAATCTATCTTTTTTTTTCTCTTACTTTTAATGCGAATTATATAATTTAGATTCAGAGTGAAGGGTCAAAAACACATATGAACTATCACAGTTTTTGAGTTTCCTACTGGTTTCATTGGAAATTCTCATTTTTTTAGTATAAAGATGCAAATTTCCAACAGAATCCTTCGGAAATTGGCTTGTCGGAAATGTTTTTGACATACCATATGGAGTTCCAAAGGGAATATTCATCGGAAATTCACATTTATTGATCAATTTGCCCTTTTAGAAATAGGTCTAAAAAAGTCATCAGTTCAAATCTAAGGAAGGACTTTTTTCTGTATGACGCTCCTCCAGAAAGGAGCAAGAGAGCAAATTATGACCTTAAATAGTATTGGAATCTCCTTAATTATATTTTGTGATTATATTTCCTTAATAGATGTCCGTTTTTATTTATTCAGGGAACTGACTATTGGGTCTGAACCATATTCGAATACATTTTTGAAACAAGCAACGAACTATCAAGTGGTGAAGGTGTTAAAACTCATTCGAGAAAGTCTAGATGACATGGGTTTAGGGTACATCAAAACGACGACCGCCCATGGTATGGACGTGTTAAAAGTCACGAAATTCCCGTCTGAGGCCGACTTTCGCGAGGACATAAAAGAATTAATGCTTGAATCGTTAGTGGAGTTTAATTATACCGGAGCCCCCTTTGTTCTCTACATGTTCCCTATCCATTTCGTCAAAGACATACTGAATTACACCATGGAGTTCGCGTTCTTCGATAACAAGAGCGGGTTCAAAATAGAAGACGGTAATATTACGTACACGAACGCGGTGGAGTTAATGATTGATTCCGTCGCGTGGGCGATAAGGAAAGCGGGATATCCCGATATGAAAATTATGATTGGTCAAATTGGATGGCCTACAGATGGATATCCACATGCAAATATTAAAAATGCAAGAGAGATTTCACAAGGGGTTATTGAAATTTGTAGCATCTAAAAAGGGACACCACTTAGGTCGTGGCCTATTGACATATATTTACACAAATTTTACTTCCATGAAGAATATGTTTCGTACTATATTTGGTACATTTCCAAAGACATTGGGGTATTTATGAGGCGCATGGCAATCCAAAGTACAAGATTGATTTCTCATCACAGGTACGGGTGTTAAATAAAACGATTTGAGTTGAACTGAAATAAAAACTAGTTATTGTCAGTGGAGTTTTAAATTTTATAAGAGTCAAGAAGTGACTATTTGTGAATGCATATCTGAATTTGGGTGAGTCGAAATGTAGGAAATCACACTCAATGGCATTGAGATGGATGATCTTGCACTTTTGATCACCACTGCCGCCACCCCATGAACAAATTTCAAGTTCAAAAGTGAAAAGTTTTTGGAAGTGTTGTCCTGGACAAGTGGGGTCAAAAGTCCAAAGCCACCTGCCTCCTGTAGTGTTATTCTTGTAATCAACCATCAAATGATTATATTCATAAATGAATTATCTAACCCTATCCAAAAGTTAGTTCATTGAAATAAATTGGGTCAAGATAGCCACAATGAATCATAATCTAACCCCTCCCCCCAAGTGCTCTTACCAAAATGTTCTTTGTTTTCTTATAGTAATTCTTTTAGCGACCAAATAAAACTAATAAAGTTTTTCTTCGTTATAGCTATATATGACATATCGAATAATTATTTTTTTACAAAAAATTTAACTAGGTCTCTCGTTAATCAATCTGGTCTGCATATTTAGCCCAAATCAGCACAACTTTTAGATGGGCTGAACTTGGGCGGATCAAATTTATTTACACGAATTATATTTTCATGCTCTAATTTTATCACCTCTAATAACAGGACCGCGACGAGTATCCTACGCAGGCTAAGGGCATTGTGAAAATGCCAAATCGATGGTGCAAGTTCAATGAGGACAGATCAAAAATGGATTTGGTAAATAAGAATTATGATTTAAAAATGCAAAATTGCAGATTGTACAAGTCTAGAACAAGGAGCTCATGTGGTGACTCACATGAGGCCAAAGTTTCATATGGTTTTAATGCATTTTTCCAAAAGAACAAACAAGAAGTAAAAGCTTGTGATTTTGATGGTTTAGGGCAAAATTGTAGCAACAAATCCCTCTGTGGAAAATTGTGAGTTTCCTGTTGAGATATTGTCATTCCAAGATCAAGTAGTTCAAAATGGTATGGTTTTAAGAATTTGAAGAAAAAGTACTAGAAATGGAATTGCATTTCATTTGAGTTTATAATATATACACGTCAGTGTAAATTATCATATCATCTTTATTGTTATATATATAACATGTAACATAACTTATTTTTGAGGGTTCGATATCCTTTGGATAATTTGATGATGATGTAGATATTAGTTATACGGATAATGTATAAAACTTTAGACTCCATTTGAGTTTAGGTTAATGCTTTTCTTTACCATAAAACAAAGTCATTGTCCTAGAATATATTCTCATGTCATTTAAAATGCCTAATTGACAACAATATCCCAAAGCAGAGGAAAATCTTAGTAGATCTATTGCTCATCTGGAACTTTTACTTTATTGGTCAGAATTTGATTTCCCACTTTGTAACTCCCCGTCTCATTTCCCACCGAACCCTATTGCATTTAACATGATAACAAATTACGCACCTTCACCTTTAGTTTACCTAACATCGAAGGGAAATCTATCACGAGAGGTTTAAAAAAAGTCATATATATGACCGATGAAAATTGTCATAACCTTAAATATATCATGGTGAAAATAAGAATCGTATTAAATTAATTAAATATCGTTGGAATAGTCAACAATAAACTGACAAATGTTTTGTGGCAGCCCTTTAGAAAAAGTCAGATGACACAAATTAATCATCGTCAATTTGTCATATAGGTATATTGACGAATTCAAGATGTCCGTATATACAACTCTCAAAATTAAACTTTTTAGCTATTAATCGAATCTAAATTAAGATATTTATGTATATATTATATCTAAAAATACTACCATAAACAAAAAGAGGGGACATAAAACCATTACCTCCGAGTAGAACAAAAGGCAAAAGAGCCTCTTTTTGACCAAGGTACTCAATTAAAACTCTTGTATTCCTTTGAAGCTTAGCAACAAAACCCCAGTCAACCTAATAGAATATTTACATGGGTAACGCCAATATCCTATCTATGAGAAGGTCTAAAGGTGTGATCCGGATCAAGTCATGATCGAACATGATGCTTGTTTGTGACTTAGTTAAGAAATAAAGTTATTTTCTTTGCTATCGCTTATAACTTTGAGAAAAGCAAGTATAAGTAAATTTCCTTGAACTATGATCGTATTTTCAACTATATACCTTTCCTTTGTGGAAAGTTCTATTACCCCTAAACTATTTCAACATGGAATAAATACACCCTTATGTGTTGATGTGACAAAGATAGTCTGTTCACTCTCTTGGAGGCATGTGAGAGTCCAAACAATAACTTAAAATTTTACTTAATATGGACATATGTCATTTTTTTAATATGGTTGAGATTTACTTTTATTTTTCTCCCGGTGGGGGCTCTATCCTCCCAGGTCAAGGCCGTATCTTGGTTTTCTGGCAAGGGTTGAATCTCGGATCGAGATCAGGTTTGGGGTCCCGAAGCCTTAGGCTCTGGCCCGACAAGATCCGGCCTTGGACTGGGCTCAAGGTCGTCCGAGTCCCGGGGTTGGGGCGTTGGATCCCGCATCTCATACGATACTCGAATCTTAACTCCTAAGTCACACGGCTCGAGTTAGGTGGGATTAGGGCTCTAGTCTCGAGTCGTGATCGGCTCCAGTCCCGAGATAGGATCGAGTCTAAGTCGGGGTAGAATCTCGCTTCCCCAAGCAAGGTCAGCTCAAGTCCTTAGTCTTAGGTCTCGAGTCAAGGTTGGATCTCTGGTCTTGCGTTAAGTTTAGGTCGGGTTCTCAGGTTAGGAGTCTTTTCATCCTTGGTTAGTGTCGGGATCTTGGGTCTCGTGTCCCAAGTCTAGGTCGAGGGTTCAGGCTTGGGTCTCGAGCCAAGACGTGATCGTGGGTCTCGTGGTCCTGTTTCTAATTGAGGCCGAGGGTTGGGACTCGGGTATCAGGTCTCGAGTTTCAGGTCAAGGCTGAGACGAGATCGTATATCGAGTCTCGAGTCTCATGTACTAAGTCTCAAGTTGAGACCGAGGTCGGGAGACGTGCACTCGAAGGTCAACTCCCGATGGATGGTAGGAATGGTAAGCCCGGGGCAAAGGGTGAGGGTGGGGGAAGGTTGACCATTTGAAAATTGGTGTCAAAAAGTAGCCTCTTGCCCATTCAACCCTAGTAATATTTGGGCTAATTTTGGACGAATCCATTTATTAATTAACTCAATTCATTTTTAATCAAGCTCAAATCCAACTTAATTGCCTATTTGATACTCTAGTGTGGGACTACTTACATCTAAAGATGGATCTATAAGTGATAAATCATCGTCAATTTGTCTCGAATTATTATTTTTTCTATACCGTGGATATTATTTTTTATCAGTTTAATAATGTTAATAACTATAGTTTTATATCATGAGTCATCATGATATAAAATAAATAGTGAAGTCGAATAATGATTCGTACTTCTAAATTATTAAAATTAAAATACAGTGTGTGATGGTAAACATTCCAATTCTTTTTTTTTCCATTTTCTATGAAAAACTTATCCGTAAAAAATGATTTCACAGTTTTGTACCTTTTAATTTGATAACCTATACTTAACCTCTTCCATCCATGTATAAGCAACATTCTTTTGGGATCTTCAAATTTAATTTGGAGAGTCCATAAAATTTCATTTTGTGTACCATCAATGGCAGAGTTAGATGATCCGAAGGGATTTAATTGAATCTTGCATAGGTAAATTATACCACACAAATGAGGTAAAAACAAAATTACATATCTATATATTAAGTTTCTTCGAAAATAAACCTTTTTAGCGCATGGGCAAAGGTGACTCAAAAATTGTTTTGATATCATCACAAATAGAAAGTTATATGATCCAAAGGATTTAATTGAATCTTTCATAGGTAAATTATACTGCACAAATGAGGTAAAAACAAAATTACATATCTACATGTTAAATTTAGAAAACCAAACCCTTTTAGCGCAAAGACAAAGGTTTACATAATCCAAAGGGCATTTCAACTAAATCTTTCATCGGAAAAACATATTGTATTCCACTAATAAGGTAAACATAAGATTCATTTTTGTATATATATATTGTTGAATCTCATTGAAAAAATAACTTTTAGCCGATGGTATATGTGACTCAAGAATTGCTTTTATATCGCAGTTTAAACTTGAATTGTAACATTTTTGTTTTTTCTAATCTCCTTGTTACAATTGGTCGCATACCCACGCAAAGATGAGGCTAATAGCCATGGGCATATGTTTCATGGCCATGGGCATATGTTTCATGGTTTTGTTCATGACAATTCGTGTAAATTGCTTTTGTGGGCATTACATGGGCAGGCAACAATCAACAACAATTGGTTCCATCAATGGTTGTTGATTTTTGCTTTACAAAAATAAGATTCAACAATTGAGATTAATGACTTCAGGATATGATATCATTGAAACTTTTCAGCCACCAATATTAGCAGCATTAGTGTAACTCTGGGAAATCAAGTCATGTGGCAAGCAGACAGACCTTGCATATAATTGGGTAAATGATCGAATCAAGGATCCAATCAAAGGTGTGAATATAGTGTGAGTAATCTATCTTTTTCCCTTCCTTTAATGAATTATATAATTTAGGATTCGTAGTGAAGGGTCAAAAACACATGAACTATCACGGTTTCTGAGTTTCATACTTGAACTATCGTGTGTTCATTTTTACTACTTGAAGTATCATCGCTTATTTACTGTATATATTTCCTCAACTATCAATTGTCTCTTTTTCTACCTTAATGATGGTGATATTTCAGTAGGTAAAGAGAATAATTGATAGTTGAGGTGTTTCAATAAACATTTGGTGATAGTTCGCCTGAGAAACTCACACCTAATAGTTCGTGCATGAAACACCTAAAAATGAGATATTTCAAGTGTATTTTTCATTCTTAACTTGTAATTTAATACTATAAGTACAAGTATAAAAAAGGGATTAATCTAACTTTTGATTGAAAACGTTTGAATTTTGGCTTGTCGCTAACATTCTTGATGAATTTCCCTACTGGTTTCATTGGAAATTTTCATATTTTTAGTATAAAGATGCAAATTTCCACAGAATCCTTCAGAAATTGGCTTTGTTGGAAATGCTTTTGACATACCATATGAGTTTCAAAGGGAAGATTCATCGGAAATTCACACATTTGTTGACTGGGTTCGCCCTTTAGAAATAGGTATAAAAAGTCATCGGTTCAAATCCGAGGAAGGACTTTGTATGCCGCTTCCTCCGTTAAGGAGCAAGAGAACAAATTATGACCCTTTAAATAGTATTGAATTCCTAATTATATTTTGTGATTATATTTCCTTAATAGATGTTTGTTTTTATTTATTCAGGGAACTAACTATTGGTCCAACCATAATAATACATTTGAAACAAGCAACGAACTATCAAGTGTGAAGGTGTTAAAACTATGAGAAAAAGTCTAGACGACATGGGTTTAGGTACGTCAAAACGACGACCGCCCATGGTATGGACGCAGCAAAGTCACGCAATTCCCCGCCCAGGCCTTTACTGCCATGACATAAAAAGGATTGATGCTCGAATCGCTATGCAGCTTAATCGGACCGGAGCCCCCTTCGTTCTCTACATGTTCCCTATCCATTTCGTCAAAGACATAATGAATTACACCATGAGTTTGCGTCTCTTCGATAACAAGAGCGGGTTCAAAATAGAAGACGGTAATATTAATGTGACACGAATGTGGTGGAGTTAATGATTGATTCCACGCGGTGGGCGATAAGGAAAGCGGGATATCCCGATAAGGAAAATTATGATTGGTCAAATTGGATGGCCTACAGATGGATATCCACATGCAAATATTAAAAATGCAGAGAGATTTCACAAGGGGTTATTGAAATTTGTAGCATCTAAAAAAGGGACACCACTTAGGCTGTAAGCCTATTGACATATATTTACACACTATCAGATGAGAATAAGTTTCGTACGATATTTGGTCCATTTCAAAGACATTGGGGTATTTATGAGGCGATGGCAATCCAAAGTAATGTGATTGATTTCTCACAGGTACGGGTGTTAAATAAACGATTTGAGTTGAACTGAAATTAAAAATTAGTTATTGTCATGGAGTTTTAAATTTTATAAGAGTTGAGAAGTGACTACTCAGAATGTTATATGAATGTAGGTGAGTCGAAATGTGTGGAAATCACACTCAATGATATTGGAGATGGATGGTCTTGCAATTTTGATCACCACTCGCCCCATGGACAAATTTCAAGTTCAAAAGTGAAAAGTTTTCTTTGAAGTGTTGTCCGCGGGACAAGTGGGGTCAAAAGTCCAAAACCACCTGCCTCCTATTTCTTATAATCAACCATCAAAATGATTATATTTATATATGAATTATTATCTAACCCTATCCAAAATTTAGTTCATTGAAATAAATTGGGTCAAGATAGGCTGGGCACAATGAATCATAATCTAACCCCTAGTACTCTTACCAAAATGTTATTTTTGTTTTCTTATAATAATTCTTTTGAATACCAAATAAAAAACTAATGAAAAAAGTTCTTCGTTATAGCTATATATGACATATCGAATAATTTTTTTTTTTACAAAAATATTTTTAACTAGGTCTCTATTAACCAACTGGGTTCCGTATATTTAGCCCAAATCAGCACAACTTTTAGATGGGCTGAACTTGGGCGGGTCACATTTATTTACACAAATTATATTTTCATGCTCTAATTTTATCACCTCAATAACAGGGACCGCGACGAGTATCCTACGCAGGCTAAGGGCATTGTGAAATGCCACCGATGGTGCAAGTTCAATGAGGACAAATCAAAAATGGATTTGGTGAATAAGAATTATGATTTAGCATGCAAAATTGCAGATTGTACAAGGCTAGAACAAGGAGCTTCATGTGGTGGACTAAGTTACGAGGCCAAAGTTTCATATGGTTTTAATGCATTTTTCCAAAAGAACAAACAAGAAGTAAAAGCTTGTGATTTTGATGGTTTAGGTGAAATTGTAGCAACAAATCCCTCTGTGGAAAATTGTGAGTTTCCTTGTTGAGATATTGTCATCCTGGATCAAGTAGTTCAAAATGGTATGGTTTTAAGAATTTGAAGAACAAAAGTACTAGAAATGGAATTGCATTTCATTTGAGTTTAAGTAATATACAATGTCAGTGTAAATATCATATCATCTTTATTTGTATATATATAACATGTAACATAACTTATTTTTGAGGGTTCGATATCCTTTGGATAATTTGATGATGATGTAGACATTAGTTATACGGATAATGTTTTTCTCTACCACAAAGCAAAGGCATTGTCCTAGAATATATGTCATGTCATTTGGACAACAATATCCCAAACCAGAAGAAATTCTTAGTAGGTCGGTTGGCTATCTGAATTTTTACTTTATTGGTCGGAATTTGATTCCCCACTTTGTAATCCCCTCTCTCATTTCCCCTCTACCGAACCCTATTGCATTTAACATGATAACAAATTACGCACCTTCACCTTTAGTTTACCTAACATTGAAGGGAAATCTATCACGAGAGGTTTGAAAAAAAAGTCATATATATGACCGATGAAAATTGTCGCTAAACTCTTAAATATATCATGGTGAAATAAGAATCGTATTAAATTAATTAAATATCGTTGGAATAGTCAATAATAAATAAGACCGACCAATGTTTTGTGGCAGCCCTTTAGAAAAAGTCAGATGACACAAATTAATCATCGTCAATTTGTCATATAGGTATATATTGACGAATTAAGATGTCCAGATATACAGCTCTCAAAGTTAAAATATTTAATTATTAATTGAATCTAAATTATGATATTTATTTATGTATTATATCTAAAAATACTAATTACAAACAAAAAGAGGGGACATAAAACCATTACCTCCAAGTAGAACAAAAGGCAAAAGAGCCTCTTTTTAACCAAGGTACTCAATTAAAACTCCTGTATTCCTTTGAAATTTAGCAACAAAACCCCAGTCAGCCTAAAAGAATATTTACCGCAAAAGAGGTGTTGGGTAACGCCAATATCCTACCTAAGGAAAGGCCTGCAAGGGGCGGGGTGGCTCGAATAGGAGTCATGATCGAATATAACGCTTGCTTGGTGGGCTTAGTTAATAAATAAAGTTGTTTTCTTGCTATCAGTTATAACTTTTGGCATAATGATAAGTATTGAATCCTAACAACTAGTACCAAAACCAAGGTCATGGGTTCGATTTTCAAGAACAACATGTTGCATGAGACATATGTTAGAAGGGTGATTTTAAGGTCGTTGGTTCGATTCCCAAGAACAACGTATTGTATGAGCTAGACATCTGTTGAAAGGGGGATTGTTGGGTAACACCAATGTCCTTATAAATTAAACAACGTTGTTGTTGACTCAGTTATTTGATATCACTTATAAATATAAGATGTATATTTTTCTATACGCACTCTATATCACTTAATTATGATTAAATAATATGATAACGCTTGCTTGATGGGCTTAGTTAATAAATAAAGTTGTTTTCTTGCTATCAGTTATAACTTTGGCATAATGATATATTGAATCCTAACAACTAGTACCAAAACCAAGGTCATGTCTGATTTTCAAGAACAACATGTTGCATGAGACATATGTTAGAAGGGTGATTTTAAGGTCGTTGGTTCGATTCCCAAGAACAACGTATTGTATGAGCTAGACATCTGTTGAAAGGGGGATTGTTGGCAACACCAATGTCCTTATAAATTAAACAACGTTGTTGTTGACTCAATATTTGATATCACTTATAAATAAGTATGGCTATATCTATACGCACTCTATATCACTTAATTATGATTAAATAATATGTAACTTTTATTATAATTAAATATAAATATTCGATTCAGATAAATATGTTAACTCCGACAACTTATAGCCTTAGATGCAAGCCCCTAATAACCGGACATAGTTAGCCAGCTATAACATTTATTTGTTTTTTATTCCTTTTTCTATGACAAAACTGATCCTTAAACCAAAAAAAAAAAAGTTCATAATTTTCTACCTTTTAATTGTTCTCCCCCATACTTCAACCTATTTCATCCATGTAGAAGAAACCTCCTTTTGGGATCTTCAAATTTAATTTGGAGTGCCCATAGAATTTCATCGTGTACCATTAATGGAAGATTTATATGATCCGAAGGGGTTCAATTGAATCTTTCGTCCGTGAATTATACTGTGTAAATGAGGTAAGAATAAAACTATGTACATATATATAAGTTGTTACATTTTCTTGAAAAACAAACACTTATAGCGCAATGGCAAAGGTGATCAATCAAAATTTGCTTTGATATCTTCAATGACAGATTTACATGATCCAAAAGGGATTCAATTGAATCTTTCATCGGAAAACCTTACTGCGCAAATAAGGTAAATATAAAATTTTATATATAAATTGTTGAATCTTTTTAAAAAAAGTAACTTTTAGCACGAAGACCAAGATGACTCAAGAATTGCTTTATGTCAGCAGGTCTGACTTCCAACCATAACATCTTTTTTTTGAATCTCCTTGTTAAAATTTCTGACATCGCGCAAGATGAGGCTAATAGCCATGGGAATAATGTTCATGGTTTTGTTCATGACACCTCATGTAAATAGCTTTGTGGGCATCACATGGGGCAGGCAACAATCACAACAATTGGTTCCATCAATGGTTGTTGATTTGCTTTTACAAAACAAGATTCCAGCATTGAGATTAATGACTTCAGCCCCTGATATCATTCAAATTTATGCAGCCACTAACATTAGCATCTCTATTGCCCTTACAAATAGACATGCAAATCTTATAAATAGGAAAGACCTTGCCTATGCATGGATAAATGATAAAGTCAAGGAACCTATCAACAAAGGTGTCAAGATAGTGTATGTAATCCATTCCTTTCCTTTTTACCTTAATTTTATTTGATAGTCTGTCTGATCAAATTTCTAAGAAGTTAAATATGTTTAATTTTTATGATTAATGTGTTTGATCAAGCTTTTAAGAGAAAAATATTGAATAATAATAGAAGCTAAAAAAAATAATTTTTTCCAAAAAACACTTTTAGAAGCACAAATTGTTATTCTAATGTTGACAAACATGCTATTCAAATGGATCAGTCAAATGTCTAGTTTGTAAATTGGCCAAGCTTTTGAAAGCTCGGAGTGTTTATTTTTCTTAGAAAGTGCTTGTTTTAGAAAGCTAAGATGTTTGACAAGGCTTCTAGAAATGAAATAAGTATTTTTGGGTAGTAGCAGAAACTATTTTTAGCAGTTAAAAAATGTAATCTTTCTCAAGAAACATGTTTGGATCCTTAACCATGCAAAAATTACTGCCTAATATTGACAAAGTATTTTTGAAACTAATTAGCCATACACAAATTGTTGTATAATTCTCAAACTATTTAGAGAGAAATTAGTGTATATATTTTGTTATATTGAATCGAGTACAATGCTCCTACTTTTAGGACAGAAATACAATAAGAGTCCTAGGCTAATACAAGAGTTCTAGCATTGCTAAACTTAGACCTAGATTCATACTCAAACTAAGCTAAATACAAGTAATCTACTACTACTATAATTGCATAATTAATGAGCCACGGCTAACTCTCTTATCTCTGATACTGATCTCTATCTTCAACTCTTCTCCTCAAGCTAGTGAGTAGAGGAATAGTGACTCCTAGCTTGTTTCTAAAATCGACAAACACCTACTTTGTCAAAGCCTTTGTATAGATGTCAGCTAGTTGATCTTGAGACTTTACAAACTATGTGAGTAGTTGTCCTCTGACTATATTTTCTCAAACAAAATGATAGTCTATTTCAACATGTTTAGTCCTGACTTGAATAACTAAATTCACTATTATAAACAAAGCACCCAAATTATCATAATATAGTGTAGGTACTGCCCTAAGATACACTTTTATATCATGAAAGAGGTAAATGATCAATGCCATTTCAGCTGCAGTAGATGTCAATGCTCTATATTCAACTTCAGCACTTGACCTTGCTATTGTAGTTTGTTTCTTAGAGGCCCAAGAGATACAATTTGGACCTAGATAAATGGTGTATCCTGCAGTTGATCTCCTTATTGTAGTACAGCCTCCCCAGTCTACATCTGAATAGCTAGATAGTCTGCAAGGTGACTGTGAGATAATTCTAAGTCCATATTGTAAAGTTCCTTTGATGGTATCTTCTTAACACCTTGAAGATATTCATTGTTTGGGTTCAGATGAACTGACTAGCTAGATTTACTACATGAGTTATGTTAGGTCTGATGAGTATAAAATATTGTAGGCTTTCCAC
Source organism: Datura stramonium (assembly GCA_018107945.1). Classification (NCBI taxonomy): domain Eukaryota; kingdom Viridiplantae; phylum Streptophyta; class Magnoliopsida; order Solanales; family Solanaceae; genus Datura; species Datura stramonium. The sequence goes on along the minus strand of JACEIK010000986.1, from coordinate 299,532 downwards.
AATTATCCTATACATTGAAGCATCACTAGGACTTCCAGTAGCCTCATGTAAGCGATGCATATTTTTGTACTAAAGGTGTATACATTGTCTTGGCCAGTAGCATATCAGTCTTACCAAGTAACTCAACAATATACTTACTCTGACTCAAGTGAAGTCCCTTGAAAAATATCTTACCTTAATTTCTAGAAAGAAATAGAAAGGTCCAAGATCTTTCATAGCAAATTGACTCACAAGTTTTATAAATACCTCTGAGACACGCTCATGATTATTTTATGTTACAATTATATTATCTACATATAGTAAAAATAGAACGGTGCTCTGTGACATTGTAGTGTAAACAAAGAAGGGTCTGGTTTACTGCATTTTAATGCAAGATGCCGTAAATGCATACTAAACTTGTCATACCAGGCTCTAGGTGCCTGTTTAAGGCCATACAATGTCTCTTTAATAGACATGCATGATTTGGGTACCTAGAGTCAGTGAATCCTAGAGATTGACTCATGTTTACCTCTTCCTATAAATATCCATGTAAAAAGACATTTTTGACATCTAATTGTCTGATTTGCCATTTTGAGTTAACAACTACTGATAGTACCTCTCTTATAGTTCTCAAAGTCTATCCCTTCAAATTGAAAGAATCAACAAGCCTTACTTTGTACCTGTTTATTATTTCATTTACCTTCAATTTAGTTTTGAACATCCATTTTGAGCCAACTAAGTTCATACCTGCATTTTTAGGAATCAATGTCCAAGTCTTGTTGTGTAGAGCATCAAAATTCTTGTGCATAACTGTAAGTCGGTGTTATGAATTCAGTGCCTCATTCGCAATTCTTGGGTCCTTATTTATCTTTTCTCTGCTTGTAACAAGAGACATGTGAGTTATAGGGGATGACTTTGCTTTATGTCTAGTGATCTTATGATGACCTTGTAGTTCTGGAGATTCCTGAGTTAGAACATCCTTAGTAGTTGTGTTGTTTTTGGTTGCTAATTATCAGTATGAAACTAGTTCGAAAAATCAACTTCTAACTATATGACTTAAGGTTAGACACTGAGAAGGTAGTAGGCTGTTGTGATTGAATTGTGCATTTGATTCAGTTGATTCAAAGTCTGATGCATCTCCTATGACATCGTCATTACTTGATAATTGATCATCTCCTGAGACTATTACTATTGAGATATCTGGAGTTCCAGAAGGCTGAGAGGCAAATATAGAGATAGTATCACTGTTATAGTATGCAGTTGAAAAAATTTGCATTCTCACTACTATTTTGCAATCCTCACGCTGTAGTGGTATGATCAACATTTTATGCTTGCAATTTAGAGAAAAATTCAACAAAAATAGCTAAGTGAATTGAAATATTTGGTTTGGCATATTGAGCTGAATGCACATAAGAAAATGTGCATTCATCAAAGATCACATGTTTGGATACATACACTTTTCTTTTTGGTGGATGATAACATTCGTATCCTTTGTGCAGACTGATAGATCCTATTAATTTATAGGGATAAGTTTTTGTAATAAACTTTGTGCTACCTTTTATGTATGGAAAACACCTACATCCGAACACCTTCAAGCTATTATAGTCAAGTTATGTAACATATAACTTAACAAAAGGAGTTACCATTTTTATTAATAAGAAAATCAATCTGTTAATAAGAAACACAACAATCAGAGAAGCTTCTACCTATAAAAAGAGAGATAGATTGGCATGAAGTAGTAGAGTCAGTCCAGTCTCAACTATATACTTGTGTTTTCTTTCAGAAACACTATTTTGTTCAAATGTGTTAAGACAAGAAATGTGTCTAATAATTTCACAACTTTCTAGATTCTTAATGAAATCTATTTTGATGGACTCACTGCCTCCATCACACTGAAATATTGTAATAACCTTAGAAACCTGTGTCTCTACCATATTTTGGAACTTGGGGAATATTTTAAAAAAATTATGATTTCTTTTTCAGTAGATAGAGCCATGAATATCTCGTGTTATCATCCACAAATATTACATAATATCTCATATGTTGAGAAGATTGAACATGAGAAAGATCCTAGAGATGACAATAGATTTTTAATAAAGGTTCCTTCTTAATTTTATTTCTCAAGTCAAATGGGAGTTTATAACCTTTTCCTAACTAAAAACTAGAGCAAACCATAGGCACTTTATGCCAACTTCTAACATCGATGTTTCTATTTCTACTCAAAACTTTTAAAAACTTTAAACTAAGACATCCTAATCTATCATGCCAAATGTTGTGTGAGTTTCAATCCTGTGCGGCTGTCAAAGCATAGAGATTGTTATCTTCCAAGGTATAGAGTCCACTCCCTTAGATTTCTTGACCAGTAGTATCCTTATCTTAATGTTCTTTACAACAAAATTAGTTTTATCAAATTCAAAAGTGCATAAATTATCTTTTGTAATTTTACTAATTGAAATCAAATTCTTAGCAATCTTAGGTACCACAAGAACTTTCAGCAACCTCAAACCTGATCTAGTTGTATTGACAACATGTGTAATATCTAACTGAGATTCTTTTCAATAATAATTTTTTCATATCCATTATAGTATTCGAAATTAGATAGGTTACCTGAGTTGTTTGTCATGTGATTACTGGCTCCTGAATCTACATACATAGTGTCATCTTCAGTTGATGTTTTTCTGCAGTTTTACAATAACTAATGCTTATGGTAATTCACCTGCAGTATGATAAGAGTAATTCCACCTATAAAAATACTTGAAAGCAATTTGGTTATCCTACCACAAATTTGTCATGTTTCAGTTTCATCTTTTCCTTTGTTCTAATTTCTACCTTAAAAACTTTGATTATTCTGATTGTTTGTTGCTCGTACAACTGTTCTAAAACCTTTTAATCTATAGTTGAAGTAGTTGTTTCCTTTGAGAGTAATTTCCTCTCTTTCTGCATCTTTGAGTAGATAAGGCTATATTAAAGTTCTCTTAGGGCACTTCTTCTTCATCCTCCCGGATGTCAACTTGAAAAACTAATTTATGATAGAATAGGGTGTCTTACCTAACATGATAGTCTTGAATGTCTTGTATTTGAGACCTAATCCCCTGAAAAAGTTGATCACTTTGTTATCATCATCAACAGACTTGTATGGCTGAAAGTCATCTCAAATTCCTTTGGACTCCTTGATATATATCTATATATTCATCAACTTTTTTATTTTCAAACTTAACATTCTGCAATTTTTGTTTGAGTTGGAACTCATTGTCCTTTGTTGCCTGAAGATAGATTTCTTCTAAGCACTCCCACATTTCTCTGACAGTTGAGTAATCTACTATGAGATGCATGCTCTCTTCTGTTAGTGTGCGTGAAATCTAACTCCTAAGCAATACATCATTTTTCTCCTCTTTTTTTTTTCTTGTACTCTTGTTGTCTCCAATATCTTTCTCAACACTAGTCTCTCTAGTTTTTTTAGCAGATTTTTCAAATGTTGGTTCAGGTGCATTGTCCTTGATAAAATTTTTTTTTTTAATTAATACCCCATCATGGGTTTAATATATTCTAAAAGACATTACATCAAAATAGGTCAATGCCCTCCCATAAAAAATACCACCACAATCAGTGACAAGCCTAGATAACTACAAAAATTTAACTTAAAAAAATTGGCTTTGTCATACCTAATCCTAACACTAGGTATGTGCATATTGTCGAGATGAAAGGCACTTACAGCCATTTTAGGTATTTGTTTCCATCATTTGTACAAGCAAGTCTCATTTAGCTTAGTATAGCATTTTTTGCCAAAGCATCCGCAACTTGATTTGCCTCCCAATAGCAATGTGTGATATTAAAGTTAAAGTGCTCTTTAATAAGAAGGATGTCCTCAATAATATGGGCGAGTTTCATGTTATCAGTGTGTCTATCCTTCAAAATAGTTATAACAGTTAGGGAGTTCATTTTCAATATACAATTTCTGATCCCATGAGTCATACACCAATAGATACCAAATTTAGCAACAAGAGCCTCCGCCAGATTGTTAGTAGAACATGCAATAGGAGAAGAGAAAGCCAGAGTGATCTGGTGAATTTTTTTCAACACACAAATTTCCAGTTAGGGATTGGTTTCAAGTTTTCAAGAGTGAGGCACATCTCACGCCATGATTTTCCCATGTTGTGGCTAGGGAAGGTCATTTGTGCAGCCATTTTAATCTCATAACTTGAATGAGCTGCATCATCTGTATCCTACAGATTTTATAGTTTGTTGGCTTAAGGTTAATAGAACATGAGACAATGAGGTGGTGCAATGATACGGTTGAGAGAATATTGGTGGAAGATGTTGCACGAGCCATTTTTCAGAATGGAGGGGAGGTTTGAAATTTTCAATACTAAGCAACGAGAAGAGCTCTCATGTGCTCTAATACCATGTGAAATTCTCAAGCTATTTAGAGAGAAATCAATGCATTTATTTTATTATGTTGAATCGAGTACAATGCTCCTATTTATAGGAGAGAAATACAATAGTCCTAGGCTACTACAAAAGTCCTAGATTTGCTAAACTTAGACTTAAAGTTATACTCACACTGAACTAAGTACAAGTAGTCGACTATTACTATACCTACATAACTAATGATCCATGGCCAACTCTCTTTATGTCTATCTCTATCTTCAATGATTACTACTCTATAAAAGTAC
>JACEIK010000986.1:225544-238154 GCA_018107945.1 Datura stramonium | reverse complement strand
CCTGGTAACGGGCGCCCTATCACTTTATTTGATCGGCATAACTATTTTTCGAATAAATGAGAATTTACTATTTTCGCGATTTTCGGTGTATGTTAGCCCATGGATTTCTTGAGATATGATCAACCGTCTCCGTTTGGCCCCAAATTTTTGCTATGCGCATCCTGCTAGGCCTGGTGATGAGCGCCCTATCATTTCGTTTGATCGGCATCACTATTTTTTGCATAAATGAGAATTTACGATTTTCGTAATTTTCGGTGTATGTTAGCCCACGGATTTCTCAAGAATTGATTGACCGCCTTCGTTCGGCTTCAAATTTTGGCTGTGTGCAGCCTGCGGGCCCTTGTGACGAGCGCCCTATCATTTTGTTTGATCGGAATCACTATTTTTCGCATAAATGAGAATTTACGATTTTCGCGATTTTCGGTGTATGTTAGCCCATAGATTTCTCGAGAATTGATTGACCGCCTCCGTTCGGCCCCAAATTTTTGTTGTGCGCAGCCTGCGGGGCCTGGTGATGAGAGCCCAATCATTTCGTTTGATCGGCATCACTATTTTTCGCATAAATGAGAATTTACGATTTTAGCGATTTTCGATGTGTGTTAGCTCTTTATTCACAAAATAAGAATTGCCGAGATGCAAGACTTTTGATGAGATCTTACATAATTTTGTTAAAACTGTAATATAATCGACGCAAAAAGAGTTCATCAGTGGCACATTATCTTAATGATCATAACTTTGTGCTGGATTATCCGTTTTACATGATTTGATGAGATTTGATCGACCGTCTCCGTTTGACCCCAAATTTTTTCTGTGCGCAGCCTGAAAGGCCTGGTGACGAGCGCCCTATCATTTCATTTGATCGGCATCACTATTTTTCGCATAAACAAGAATTTATGATTTTTGCTATTTTCGGTGTGTGTTAGCCCACAGATTTCTCGAGATTTGATTGACCGTCTCCGTTCGGCCCCAAATTTTGGCAGTGCGCAACCTAAAAGGCCTCGTAACGAGATCCCTATTATTTCAATTGATCGGCATCACTATTTTTTGCATAAATGAGAATTTACGATTCTCGCCATTTTCGGTGTATGTTAGCCTACGGATTTCTCGAGATTTGATTGACCGTCTCCGTTTGGCCCCAAATTTTGGCTGCGCACAGCCTACAAGGCCTGGTTACGAGCGCCCTATCATACACTTGATCGGCATCACTATTTTTCGCATAAATGAGAATTAACGATTTTCGCGATTTTCGGTGTATGTTAGCCCACAGATTTGTCGAAATTTGATTGACCGTATCCGTTCGGCCCAAAATTTTGACTGTGCGCAGCCTACAAGGCCTGGTGACGAGCGACCTATCATTTCATTTGATCGGCATCACTATTTTTTGCATAAATTAGAATTTACGATTTTCCCCATTTTCGGTGTATGTTAGCCCACGGATTTCTCGAGATTTGATTGATAGTCTCCGTTCGGCCCAAAATTTTGGTTGTGTAAAGCCTACAAGGCCTGGTGACGACATCCCTATCATTTCATTTGATCGTTATAACCATTTTTCGCATAAATGAGAATTTACCATTTTCGCGATATTCGATGTGTGTTAGCCCACGGATTTCGCGAGATTTGGTTGACCGTCTCCGTATGACCAAAAATTTTATCTGCGTGCAACCTACAAGGCCTGGTGATGAGCTCCCTATCATTTCATTTGATCGGCATAATCATTTTTCGCATAAATTAGAATTTACGATTTTTGCGATTTTCGGTGTGTGTTAGCCCTTTAATAACAAAATAAGAACTGCTGAGATGCAACTCTTTTGATTAAATCTTACATAATGTTGTTAAAACTGTAAAATAATTGCCGGAAAAAGAGTTCATTATTGGCACATTATCTTAATGATCATAACTTTGGGCTGAATTCTCCGTTTTACATGATTTTTTTTTGTTTTGTGTATATTTTTGAGATCTATCTGGACAAGCTGCCGCAAGGTGGTTTTGCGGAGCCAATTTTCTCAAAATATTCCTCTATCGAAGTCATTTGACATTTTTTCCAATTTGGTTCATAGTTTTAATTTAAAAACTGGTCCTAACGACCCACCACAACCGACACCACCATGGCAAGCTACCATGGTAGACCAGTACTACAACCACCAATATCTAGCATTGTCTTTATAGCATAAGGATAAGCATATGTGTTTTCTTTTAAATTTTCGCTCGCGTAGGCATGGCGTTGGGTCTCAGAAAGGTCAGCATGTGTCATCCGATGTCGGCCGGTCTGCCGACACTGGCATAGTGCGCCTATGTTGCTAACATTCAAACTTTTCGGTGTGTGTTAGCCCACGAATTTCTCGAGATTTGATTGACCGTCTCCGTTTGGCCCCAAATTTTTGCTGCGCATAGCCTACAAGGACTGGTGATGAGCGCCCTATCATTTCACTTGATCGGCATAACTATTTTTCGCATAAATAAAAATTTATAATTTTCGCGATTTTCGGTGTATGTTAGCCCATGAATTTCTCGAGATTTGATTGACCGTCTCCGTTCGGTCCAAAATTTTGGCTGTGCGTAGCTTTCAAGGCCTGGTGACGAGCGCCCTATCATTTCATTCGATCGGCATGACTATTTTTTGCATAAATAAGAATTTATAATTTTTGAGATTTTCGGTGTGTGTTAGCCCACGGATTTCTCGAGATTTGACTGACCATCTCCGTTCGGCCCCAAATTTTGGCAGTGTGCAGCCTAAAAGGCCTGGTAACGAGCTCCCTATCATTTCAATTGATTGAAATCACTATTTTCTCATAAATGAGAATTTACGATTTTTGCGATTTTCGGTGTATGTTAGCCCACGGATTTCTCGAGATTTAATTGACCGTCTCCGTTTGGCCGCAAATTTTCGCTGTGCATAGCCTACAAGGCCTGGTGATGAGCGCCCTATCATTTCATTTGATCGGCATCACTATTTTAAACATAAATGAGAATTTTCGATTTTTGCGATTTTCTGTGTATGTTAGCCCACGGATTTCTCGAGATTTGATTGACCATCTCCGTTTGGCCCCAAATTTTGGCAGTGCGCAGCCTACAAAGGCCTGGTGACGAGCGCCCTATCATTTCATTTGATCGGCATCACTATTTTTTGCATAAATGAGAATTTACGATTTTTGCGATTTTCGATGTGAACGCCCACGGATTTCTCGAGATTTGACTGACCGTCTCCGTTAGGCCCCAAATTTTGGCAGTTCGCACCCTACAAGGCCTATTAACGAACTCCCTATCATTTCAATTGATCGTCATCACTATTTTTAACATAAATGAGAATTTTTAATTTTTGCGATTTTCTGTGTATGTTAGCCCACGGATTTCTCGAGATTTGAATGACCGTCTCCGTTTGGCCCCAAATTTGGCAGTGCGCAGCCTACAAAGGCCTGGTGACGAGCGCCCTATCATTTAATTTGATCGGCATCACTATTTTTTGCATAAATAAGAATTTACAATTTTTGCGATTTTTGCGATTTTCGGTGTGTGTTAGCCCACGGATTTCTCGAGATTTGATTGACCGTCTCCGTTTGGCCCCAAATTTTGGCTGCGCATAGCTGACAAGGCCTGGTGACGAGAGCCCTATCATTTAATTTGATCGACATCACTATTTTTCGCATAAATGAGAATTTACGATTTTCGCAATTTTCGGTATATGTTAGCCCACGAATTTCTCGAGATTTGATTGACCGTCTCCGTTCGATCCAAAATTTTGGCTTTGCGCAGCATACAAGGCCTGGTGAAGAGCGCGCTATCATTTCATTTGATCGGCATCACTATTTTTCGTATAAATAAGAATTTACGATTTTCGCGATTTTTGGTGTGTGTTAGCCCACGGATTTCTCGAGATTTGATTGACCGTCTCTGTTCGGCCAAAAATTTTGGTTGTGTGTAGCATACAAGGCCTGGTGACGAGCGCCCTATCATTTTATTTGATCGGCATCACTATTTTTTGCATAAATAAGAATTTACGATTTTCGCGACTTTCGGTGTGTGTTAGCCCACAGATTTCTAGAGATTTGACTGACCGTCTCCGTTCGGCCCTAAATTTTGGCAGTGCGCAGCCTACAAGGCCTGGTAACGAGATCCCTATCATTTCAATTGATCGGCATCATTATTTTTCGCATAAATGAGAATTTATGATTTTCGCCATTTTCGGTATATGTTAGCCCAGGATTTCTCGAGATTTGATTGACCGTCTCCGTTTGGCCCCAAATTTTTGCTGCGCATAGCTTTCAAGGCCTGGTGAGGAGCGCCCTATCATTTCACTTGATCGGTATCACTATTTTTCGCATAAATGAGAATTAACGATTTTGCGATTTTCAGTGTGTGTTAGCCCACGAATTTTTCGAGATTTGATTGACCGTCTCCGTTCGGCCCCAAATTTTTGTTGTGTGCAGCCTACAATGCCTGGTGACGAGCGACCTATCATTTTATTTGATCGGCATCACTATTTTTCCATAAATGAGAATTTACGATTTTCGCCATTTTCGGTGTGTGTTAGCCCACGGATTTCTCGAGATTTGATTGACCGTCTCCGTTCGACCCCAAATTTTTGTTGTGCGCAGCCTACAATGTCTGGTGACGAGCAACCTATTATTCATTTGATCGGCATCACTATTTTCGCATAAATGAGAATTTACGATTTTCGCCATTTTCGGTGTGTGTTAGCCCAGAGATTTCTCGAGATTTGACTGACCGTCTCTGTTAGGCCCCAAATTTTGGCAGTGCGCAGCCTACAAGGCCTGGAAACGAGCTACCTATCATTTCAATTGATCGGCATCACTATTTTTTAACATAAATGAGAATTTATGATTTTTGCAATTTTCGGTGTATGTTAGCCCACGGATTTCTCGAGATTTTATTGACCGTCTCCGTTCGACCCCAAATTTTGGCTGTGCACAGCCTACAAGGCCTGGTGACGAGCGCCCTATCATTTCATTTGATCGACATCACTATTTTTCGCATAAATAAGAATTTACTATTTTCGCAATTTTCGGTGTATGTTAGCCCACAGATTTCTCGAGATTTGATTGATTGTCTCCGTTTTGCCCTAAATTTTGGCTGTGCGCAGCTTACAAGGCCTGGTGACGAGCGCCCTATCATTTCATTTGATCGGCATCACTATTTTTCGCATAAATAAGAATTTATAATTTTTGCGATTTTCAGCGTGTGTTAGCCCACGGATTTCTCGAGATTTGACTGACCGTCTCCGTTCGGCCCCAAATTTTGGCTAAACGAGAGCCCTATCATTTCATTTGATCGGCATAACTATTTTTCACATAGATAAGAATTTATAATTTTCGCGATTTTCGGTGTGTGTTAGTCCACGGATTTCTCGAGATTCGATTGACCGTCTCCGTTCGGCCCCAAATTTTGGCAGTACGTAGCCTACAAGGCTTGGTAGCGATCTCCCTATCATTTCAATTGATCGGCATCACTATTTTTCGCATAAATGAGAATTTACGATTTTCTCGATTTTCGGTGTATGTTAGCCCACAGATTTCTCGAGATTTGATTGACTGTCTCCGTTTGGCCCCAAATTTTTTCTGTGCATAGCCTACAAGGTCTGGTGACGAGCGCCCTATCATTTCACTTGATCGGCATCACTATTTTTCGCATAAATGAGAATTTATGATTTTCGGTGTATGTTAGCCCACGAATTTCTCGAGATTTGATTGACCGTTTCTGTTCGGCCCAAAATTTTGGCTGCGCATAGCCTACAAGGCCTGATGACGAGCGCCCTATCATTTCACTTGATCGGCATCACTATTTTTCGCATAAATGAGAATTTACGATTTTTGCATTTTTCGGTGTATGTTAGCCCACGGATTTCTCGAGATTTGATTGACCGTCTCCGTTTGGCCCCAAATTTTGGCTGCGCATAGCTGACAAGTCCTGGTGATGAGCGCCCTATAATTTCATTTGATCGATCACTATTTTTCGCATAAATGAGAATGTACGATTTTTGCGATTTTCGATGTAAGTTAGCCCACGGATTTCTCGAGATTTGATTGACCGTCTCCGTTCGGTACCAAATTTTAGCTGTGCGCAGCCTACAAGGCCTGGTGACGAGCGCCCTATCATTTCATTTGATCGAGCATCACTATTTTTCGCATAAATGAGAATTTACGATTTTCGCAATTTTCGGTGTGTGTTAGCCCACAGATTTCTCGAGATTCGACTGACCGTCTCCGTTCGGCCCCAAATTTTTGCTGTGCACAGCCTACAAGGCCTGGTGATGAGCGCCCTATCATTACATTTGATCGGCATCACTATTTTTCGCATAAATAAGAATTTACGATTTTCGCGATTTTAGGTGTGTGTTAACCCACGGATTTCTCGAAATTTTACTGACCGTCTCCGTTTGGCCCCAAATTTTGTCAGTGAACAGCCTACAAGTCCTGGTAACGAGCTCCCTATCATTTCAATTGATCGGCATCACTATTTTTCGCATAAATGAGAATTTACGATTTTTGTGATTTTCGGTATATGTTAGCCCACATATTTCTCGAGATTTGATTGACCGTCTCCGTTTGGCCCCAAATTTTGGCTGCTCATAGCCTACAAGGCCTTGTGACGAGCGCCCTATCATTTTACTTGATCGGCATCACTATTTCTCGCATAAATGAGAATTTACGATTTTCGCGATTTTCGGTGTATGTTAGCTCACGAATTTCTCGAGATTTGATTGACCGTCTCCATTCGGCTCCAAATTTTGGTTGTGCGCAGCCTACAAGGCCTGGTGACGAGCGCCCTATCATTTCATTTGATCGGCATCACAATTTTTTGCATAATTAAGAATTTACGATTTTCACAATTTTCGATGTGTGTNAAATTTTATTTTGATGTTAGCTGTGTAGTTAATTACAATTGCATGATTTCATTTGATCGGCATCACAATTTTTTGCATAATTAAGAATTTACGATTTTCACAATTTTCGATGTGTGTTAGCCCACGGATTTCTCGAGATATGACTGACTGTCTCCTTTCAGCCCCAAATTTTTCTTGTGCGCAGCCTACAAGGCCCGATGACGAGAGCTCTATCATTTCATTTGATCGGCATCACTATTTTTCGCATAAATAAGAATTTACGATTTTCGCGATTTTCGGTGTGTGTTAGCCCACAGATTTCTCGAGATTTGATTGACCATCTCCGTTAGGCCCCAAATTTTGGCTGCACAGCCTACAAGGCCTGGTGACGAGTGTCCTACCATTTCACTTGATCGGCATAACTATTTTTCGCATAAATGAGAATTAACGATTTTCGCGATTTTCGATGTATGTTAGCCACGGATTTCTCGAGATTTGATTGACCGTCTCCGTTCAGCCCCAAATTTTGGTTGTGCGCAGCCTACAAGGCCTCGAGATATGACTGACTGTCTCCTTTCAGCCCCAAATTTTTCTTGTGCGCAGCCTACAAGGCCCGGTGACGAGCGCCCTATCATTTCATTTGATCGGCATCACTATTTTTCGCATAAAAAAGAATTTACGATTTTCGCGATTTTCGGTGTGTGTTAGCCCACGGATTTCTCGAGATTTGATTGACCGTCTCCGTTAGGCCCCAAATTTTGACTGCACAGCCTACAAGGCCTGGTGACGAGTGTCCTATCATTTCACTTGATCGGCATAACTATTTTTCGCATAAATGAGAATTAACGATTTCCGCGATTTTCGGTGTATGTTAGCCACGGATTTCTCGAGATTTGATTGACCGTCTCCGTTCGGCCCCAAATTTTGGTTGTGCGCAGCCTACAAGGCCTGGTGACGAGCGCCCTATCATTTCATTTTATCGGCATCACTATTTTTCGCATAAATGAGAATTTACGATTTTCGCGATTTTCGGTGTGTGTTAGCCCACAGATTTCTCGAGATTTGACTGACCGTCTCCGTTAGGCCCCAAATTTTGGCAGTGCACAGCCAACAAGGCCTAGTGACGAGCGCCCTATCATTTCATTTGATCGGCATCACTATTTTTCGCATAAATAAGAATTTACGATTTTCGGGATTTTCGGTGTGTGTTAGCCCACTGATTTCTCGAGATTTGATTGACCATCTCCGTTCGGCCCAAATTTTGGCTATGTGCAGCCTACCAACCTTGATGACGAGCGCCCTATCATTTCATTTGATCAGCATCACTATTTTTCGCATAAATGAGAATTTACGATTTTCGCCATTTTCGGTNTTTGTAGTGCGCAGCCTACAAAGCCTGATAACGAGCGCCCTATCATTTCAATTGATCGGCATCACTATTTTTCGCATAAATGAGAATTTACGATTTTCGCGATTTTCGGTGTATGTTAGCCCACGGATTTCTAGAGATTTGATTGACCGTCTCCGTTTGGCCCCAAATTTTGGCTGCGCATAGCCTACAAGGCCTGGTGACGAGCGCCCTATCATTTCACTTGATCGACATCATTATTTTTCGGATAAATAAAAATTTACGATTTTCACAATTTTTATATATGTTAGCCCACGAATTTGGGACAGGCTCAGATGCTCATATTCAGCCTCATCATTAGCCAAACTCATGAGCTTGTCTAATGCTCAAGTTGGTGAGTCCTCATCCTTCTTTAGTTAGTTTTGTTATTATGATCTTTTAGTTTTTAGTTAGTTTTGTTATTATGATCTTTTAGTTTTTTGGGCTGTTTTTCCATCAACTCGTCATTGTGTCGGAGGCTTTCCAGATATTGTGTTGTATTGAGCTTCGAATTTAGCATTTTTTTTATTCCGTTGTTCAGATGCTCTAATGTTTAGACTTCTACTATTTTAGAATTTAGTTCTTTCTTCCTTGATTACGTTGAGTTAGTTATCATGCTCTCTTCGGCGGGTTTCCAATTTCCCGGTCAATCTCCGGTAAGTTTCTCCGCCTTTTCTATGGTACAGTTATGGAAGTTTCTCCTAGAATAGAAAAGTCCTACCCTACCCTTTGTTTTCCCTTTGAAGCAGAGAGATCATAAAGGGGCAAACATGGATGGAAAAACCGCACTTGAACATATCAGTGAGGCGCAAAAGCAATGGGCTAACGAACACCCAACTGTATGTCGTTTTTACTCTTTATACTCTCCTTCTAAGTACTATTTTTGATGATTTTTGGTAGATGCACAGTAATGAATTCTAATAGTCTGTTTGATTTGATGGTTCTGTTTTCTTCTTTCCTTAGGGCTTTGTTGCTATGCCGGTAAGAACTGGTACACATCCATCTTCCATCAATTTGATGGAATGGAACTGTTATATTCCTGGAAAAGCCGGGGCAAGTAAAAGTTTGTTGCCTTCTGTGATATTTCTGTGGATGGTTTAGTAGTCCTAAAAATGGGAAGCTAGAATTTTTATAATACTCTTTTTGAAAGTTTTCGTGTGTATGGTTTAGTAGTCCTAAAAATGGGAAACCTAGAATTTTTCTGATAAACTTTTTGAAAGTTGTTTCTCGGAAAATGCCCTTATCTTGTTCATAAAAAGCTTAACCCAAAATATGTTAGGGAGAGAAGAAGAAAACTTAGTCACATAAATGTTAAGTGATAAACTGAAATTGTAATACATATTAAATTAATCATGACAACTGATGAAAGAGTCACTTTCTCGTGTGAGCTTGCTCACATTGTCTGTCCCAAGCCTAGATAAAGAAGGAGAGTTGTGGTAGGCTGGTAGTCGGTGTAAAACTTGCCAATTCATATGAATCCTCATGATTGATAAAAGAGTGTAAAAGCATGTATATATTCAGTGGTTTGGTGCAAATTCCTCGTCCGTGATTGGAATTTTTACACTAGAATTTGTCTACTTCTTTTAGCAACATATTGTTGGATCAATGGTCCTTGCTTTAGTGTTGAAATTCAGTGGTTTTTGTGTTGTAATTACCTTACTGCGTAGGCTCATGAGGAGGTTTATCGATTCTACATCATGTGAAATGTGAATAAAAGATCGTTTAGTTAGTACATAAGACACATCAGTTTTGAATATTCTTGCAGCATTTATGGAAACTGTTTAATTATATTGGTTGTAACTTGCTGAGTTTTCTTATTGTTGCTAGGTTTTCATACTTCCTAAGTTTGTCTTTTGATTTAGTTTACTGAATAGACCATTAAAGCAAAGAGTTAGTTAGAACCCAAGAGAATTTGGTAACAGGAGTAGAAAGAAGAGTTAACGAGACATAACTAAGAAGATTTAACGAGATATAAACTATGTCTGATTGGATGAGAATAGTTGTAGCTTGCACATTTCTTTTCATGATTCTTGGTTAAGCTTAATTTTGGGCATACTTGGAAATTTCGGACAGAAAAAATATGAAACTCCATTCTATATTTTAAACAGTTTCAGCTTGACAATCAATGTAAGACACATTACCTTATCAAAAGAAAAGGGCTCCAGCTTGATATGTAAGTGCATATACTGATTGATAGGGCTCTGCTTTGTAGCTAGAATGGACTCATATCTGCTCTGCCTGTATTGCCCTTATATTTGTTATCTCGATCTACAAATTTCCCGGAAAAAAAAAAAGAAGAGAAGAAAAACAAAAACAAAAACAAAAACTAAACGTATCAGCTTGATCATTGCAACCAATTGGAGCCACTTCCGATCTTCTTCTTTGTTCCTAATCCGCCATCTAGTAAATCCTTTTTTCTTTTTTCCTATGGTTGAAGATGCCCCATGGAGAAAAAGGGAAGCAAATATTGTATTGGAAAGGAAAGAACCTTTGGAAGAGGAGCTTGAGTTATAATACCGTGCGTAAATTATGAACCTCAATGAGAAACTATACTAATATTGTTTGAAATGAAGAAAACAATATTGAGTTTTTTGGGTACATTTACACATTGGGCAACATGCAGATCTCTTAGATATAGAAATATATAAGAAAGACCTTTGAAGGCGTCACAAGATGCATCTTACTGATCGAATTATTCACAGAGGTTGTATTTGTGATTTTACGGATAATGTTGTCAGCTATATACCTGAAATCAATATGTGTTGCATCTTGAGAGTCACTCAAGTCCTTGGAGTAGCATTTGCATTTTGGAACTGAGAGGGTAGTAGAGAAGATTTCAGTAACTTGTTGTAAACAATCATGGGACAATCTTTCTACATTTCATGTGCGAAAAGCTCCCCCCCCTCTCTGACTCACTTTTGAGTTTCTGAACGATTCTCTAATTAGCTCAGACTTTCAAGTGTTGTAAGCTATTGGGAAGCTTATGGATTTGGTTATAGTTAGGTCCTTTTGGGTTTACTATGAAACACATATTGTAAGTTCTTATGGTGTTGAAGCCCCGCTTTA
This sequence comes from Datura stramonium, assembly GCA_018107945.1. NCBI lineage: Eukaryota > Viridiplantae > Streptophyta > Magnoliopsida > Solanales > Solanaceae > Datura > Datura stramonium. The sequence goes on along the minus strand of JACEIK010000986.1, from coordinate 226,863 downwards.
CTCTTTCCCCAATTCTTTCTTCTAATATTTGTCTTAACTGGTACAGACTGACTAGGAAGGTGCCTCCTATCCAATAACAATACACTTCAGCGAAGACTGTCCCATCAGACCACCCAAGTGCAAGTTTCGTGAAGGTTTCTTTCATCCTAATGTCTATCCATCAGGGCAAGTTTTTGGATGCTGTTTTGTAATTTGTTGTATAACGACGTCCAGTTGACTCTAATAATTCTTGCATTGGCTATAACCTTGTTTAGGAGTGGAGTCCTGACCTTACCATTGAAGATATTTTGGTGGGTATTCAAGATTTACTTGACTGGCCAAACCCTGCTGATCCAACGCAAGATGCTTATTATCTATACATCAACGTAAGCTACTCAAAGCTTGATGTACTTTATTGCGCTTTTTAAAAAATTAAGTTGGCGTTTTGATTTTTTTTCTGTTGAAATTGTCTACAATGATAGCTTTTGTATTCAAAATCCTATGAAATGCCTTCATGGATGGCTAGTAACATATAAATTTTACAGTATTTTAAGTCTAATAAAGACTTTTGAAAATACCGTTGTATTGTAGGAGAGATTCCAAATTTTAGTTAAATTCCAAATCCATGTTTAGCTTGTTATTAAAATATTTGACCTTGCTTTTGCAGGATCAGGATGCGTACAAGACCCGAGTGAAACAACAAGTCAAGTATTATGCATCTCTTCCCTGACCTTAGTTTGTCATCGACATGAGTGGTCGTGTGCTATCTGGTTTATTTTGACAACGGTGGCTTATCGCGTACTTTGCTTCTTGGAAATGGAACAAATATTGAATCTTGAAAGGTCGGAGTGAACTGCAACTCACTTTTGTGAATAGTCTTATTGGGGGGGGACATGGGAAGTTACTGCTTTAACACACTAGATTTTGTCATCCATAAGATATTTCCTTCTCTCTTTTATTCTGTCTTGTGATATATCATACTGTATGAGCTTGTCCCGCCCTGCCTCACCCCGTTTAAGTCTTTCTCTGTCCTGCCCCGTTAAGAGCTTGTCCTGCCCGGCCCGAGGTGTCATCCCTGTTCATACAAGCAAAGGCTGTGCAACAACCTTGATGCTTATTGAGGAAATTAGTCATGATAATTTTTCCTCAAATGTGTCTCTTGATTGCTAATAGATTGTTCACTTTTCTACTCCTCGATCATCTTTTTTGTCATGCTTCCTTATTACTCAATTTGAATAAAATTATAAACATTTTTTGTCATTATATTCTTTATATAGTAATATTGAACTGTAAATATTCTAATTTCCTTATAAGAAATTTGTCATATAATATTATTCTTT
>JACEIK010000986.1:167941-178118 GCA_018107945.1 Datura stramonium | reverse complement strand
AATTCAAAAAAATGTGAACCAATTAGCAAACACCGTATAAAATTGAAACAACGAGCAGGTCAAGTTGTCATATATATTGAAAAGGAGTCCCTCAGCGTAATTTCTCTCTTTCCGTGCCATAGTAGAGGGAAACGCGGCGAACGACAGCTCCAATTCGAGATCTACCTATTCGTATTCTCCGATCGCCGATCTCCGGTAAGCCGTCTTCGTCTCTTCCCTGCAAACGTTTTTCTTTTTCTCTCAAATGAGAAAAACTAGTTTGACTTACATTTGCGTGAAGATCGATCTGCCTTGTAGTTGTTTGTAATTTGCTGATTTATAGATGTTTATTCCGATGCTTATTGAAAAAATTGTTGTCACACTAATTGATTCTCCAATATTGAGAAAAAAGAGGTGGATCAAAGGCCTCATGCGAACAAAACAGAGAATTATATGAATCTTAGTCGCGGATGAAAGCGATGGAAGTGTTGAATTTGCTTTTATATAGCAAATGAATTTTGAGTGAGAAGAAAAAAAAAGCAAAAAGGAGTTATGCGTTTTTCTAATTATGAAGTTAGTTAGAGGTGGATTGGAATTTGATTGTTTAGGAAGAAGGTTACCATGTGCTTTCCAATTATGTTTTTATTTCTAAGCTTGTGGTTTTCCTATGGATATTCGGTACTTCTCTTTCATTTATCTGGATCTGATCGTCTTGCTATATTCAATATACTTTTCTCTGGTAGCTGAAGTATCTTCGGTAGTGAAAATGGGCGGGCACACTCATTGCTTGCATAAGAAATATAAATATACGCATGTGAGAATTTTTGAAAGTATATCTTTATTGGTCTGCATCAATTATCATAAAGGATTAGTGAGTGTTGTGGCATTCAACTTTCCTGACACAAAATCATGGATCTGCTTCTACTTTTCACATATTTGTGAAATGCTATTTTAAACGATTTTAGAAATAGAGAGTTACAGGATGTTTGCACGGTCAATGCTGTGTGTACAGTGTGGTTACTAAAGTTTGAAATTTTAAGATTGTCATTTCCTGGCTAAATATGACTGTATTATTGGTTTTGAGGAATATCAGTCCTAAATAGTGCTGGATAGTTTGTGTGGCGATTGAAAAGGATACAAGAACATAATTGGGTCATCTGACTTTCTATGAAGAGGTGTTGTATGTGTCGATTTCATGTACTCGGAGGATTTCATATACATGATGTTTTTCATAGGAGTGTTGTCAAGAGAACTGATGCAGCTTTTTGCTGTGAGGTTATTGGAATAATTCACTTAATTGTGTTTAAAGTTGTACTTTTTACAATGCCCGTCCCAAATTGAAATTGTGGAAAATGAACGATGGTGGTATCATTAGCAACAGAGTGAAATTATTGTTGAGGAAGAACTAACAAGAACGGGGGAAAGGGCTTTCTGGGCCTGGGTTGTACATGTCAGCTTCTAAGTATTAGAGAGAACAGGGTGGAAAGATGCAGAGTATTGTAGGAACCCCACCTGGAATTCTTTGGAATAGCCTCCTAAACTAAGGCTGCAGATAAAGCAATATGAAGCAACAAAAATTCAGAACAAGTCATGGAGCCATTTCATAATGCTTCATTGTTGAATAGAACATAATCTATTAAAATCTTGCTTGTTTTCTTATTAGCAGTATTTGACTTTATAGAAATGCGGCTCAAATACAGTATGAAAGTATGAAATAACCTAATTAAAGACCCATTCTGCATAAATGTACTGCAAGATACAAAGTGAAACTTACTTCAGAGCTACATGCAACAAAAGATTTTTCCTTCTCTTTTCACAAGATATTTATTCTTTTTGAAGTTAATTGCATTCCTATACTCAAAGTGACCGGAATCAGTGAAAATTTTATATTGATCCTCTGATGATCTCGTCCATTTTTCAGTTATACAGAGATGGGGCTGTCTTTCACCAAACTTTTTAGTCGCCTCTTTGCTAAGAAAGAAATGCGTATTCTTATGGTTGGTCTCGATGCTGCTGGTAAAACCACAATTCTTTACAAGCTCAAGTTGGGGGAAATTGTTACCACTATACCTACTATTGGTACGTTTCCCGTGAATCTGATTTCTATTCTTCTCATGAGTTGCACATGACAGTCTAACATAATTTTTTACTCATTATGGGATATACTACCTAAAGTAAATTTTGTTGATATATCTAGCCAAAAAGAAATATGCAAGATGGATGATTTTTCTTGATTGGTGAAAATGCCTCGAAATCTTGCAACATCCTTTCAAATCATTTGCATCCACATATGCATTGATAAGAGAATAATGTAATCTATGAGATTCAGGACTGTATCTCTGGGGATCAAATAGCTTTTAATGGGTGCAATTTTTGTCTTCGGCTATGTATTTTAATCAAGTTCTTGTCATGTGTGTCGTGTACCCGTGTAGAAGACCCTTCTCTTATCATTCCGTGTTGTCAATTTTTGCTATGCAACTGGTTATTTGAACTATCTAATCTTTCTATTGGCAGGCTTCAACGTGGAAACAGTTGAATACAAGAACATCAGCTTTACCGTGTGGGATGTTGGGGGTCAGGACAAGGTAAGAAGTTCTTATGTCATGTAACTCATATCTTTATTTGAAACCTTGGTAGTTCTCTGGGTTTATTTCTAGTCACTGGGGGTATTCGACTAGCCTGTTTTTGTAGTGTATAATTTTCTCGTGATTATGCTTCGGCAATCAGATAAATGTCTTTTGGTCTAAATAATCTCACACACACACACACTCTCTCTTTCTCTCTCTCTGTGTGTGTGTGTGTGTGTGTGTATATGTGAGAGCTCATTCAATGTTCAAAATGTTTACCTTGTGATTATATTTTGCATGCTCTGTGAGCTACAATTCTTGGGTGGTGAAGAGAGCAGAAAGAGAGACATCACTGTTGGAACAATCTTGAACCTAAATCCTAATTTATCTACTTTGAAACATCATAGGATTGCTATTAAGTTTTCTGGAACTTTTCTAGCCCCAGATACTTTTAAGCTAGTGTTTGCTTTCAAATGGGAAAAATAATTGGATCAGAAAACAAGCTTGCAGTCAAGCTATTATTGAGTTTGATTCATACTCGAGCTCAATTTAGCATAATATATGCAATTGGAGCAAGCTCAACGCAGAGCGTATTTATTATGACTCACTGCTCATATACCACCTTTAGTCAATGGAGGGTTCAGATCCATGATCTTCAAGAAAGGAGCTTTTATCTTAAGCCCCCCCGTCTGGTGAAGTAATGAGTTGCAAATGTTTGCTAGCTAATTATCTCTTGGAGACCGAGGTGTTGTCTCTTATATACTGGCACTGAGGTGGACATTAGTGTCTAGTGGAGCAGATAGCCAGTTAAATACTGGAGAAACCATCTGAACGTGGTGTCATTCTTGAAGTTTTGGAGTCCCTTTGGTATTTTGGGCATAAGAGGCTACTTTTAGGCACATGGCTTCCTAGGCTAATCGTGGTTTAGTCTCCAAAATGTGATGAGTACGTGGCCAAGCGTTGCATTCTGACATGGGCCTTCTTTGGTACTTTTGCTGCTAACATTGGCTATTCTACAGTTTAATCATTCTTTCTGTTCAAGAGGCATGGAGTTAAAATTTATATAGCATTTTGATGCTTGGAAGGTAATACTGACCTGTTTACATTTTTGTGATCTGTTTGCAGATTCGACCTCTATGGAGGCATTATTTCCAGAACACACAAGGCCTCATCTTTGTGGTTGACAGCAATGATAGAGACCGTGTAGTTGAGGCAAGGGATGAGCTTCATAGGATGTTAAATGAGGTATCATTGATGTTTAGAAAGTGAAGTTAGAGGAATCTTTTATGATAGATCATAAATCGGACATATGACTAATTAGCTCAGGATATAGCATAGTGGTCTCGAATCCTCATTTCATTTCTCTGTAGGATGAATTAAGAGAAGCTGTGCTGCTTGTTTTTGCAAACAAACAAGATCTTCCAAATGCAATGAATGCGGCTGAAATCACCGATAAGCTTGGACTTCATTCTCTTCGACAGCGGCACTGGTAATTTACATTAATACCATCATTTTGTTCAGTCTGGTCCTGACTAGCTAGGAGCGCCTAAGGTAACTCTATTATCTAATGCTTCCTCTTTCTTTTTCTTAGGTATATCCAGAGTACATGTGCCACTTCTGGAGAAGGGTTATACGAGGGACTTGATTGGCTATCCAACAATATTTCAAACAAGGTATGTGTTAAGATTGTGTCAAATTCCTTGCCTTCCCGATATCGGCTCAGCCTCTCTTTTCACATTTCTAATTGGGTTCTTTCTGGTTAATTTTCAGGCTTAGAGCATCAGTTAGGTTCTGCTCTCGCTCACTTGCTCACTCACTTACCTATATCTGGAGTATAGATGTTAAAAACACCATTGCTTTTGTCATAATCTCTTAGTTTGGTGGTTTTGGATAGAAGCGATTAAGCTATGAAAAATACTCTGCATTTCTTTCCTTTCTGTTTTTCTTGTTAATGAAATCCCATGGTTAAAATTACTTGTGGTTGTTGGTTAGTTACCACATTGCTGGACGTGCACATTTGCATGTAAAACATATTTGAGTATTTTTCAAATCCTATTATATTCGATGTTGCGACTGTTACGCAACGAAAGCAAAGCTCTTTCTTTTGTGCCTAAAGAGAACACTTGATATATATTCCTATATCTGAAAAACAAGTTGAAGAACTATTTCTATTTGGCTTATTGTGAATCATTCAAAGTGGAAAACTATTGTAGTTTCTGATGGAGGTGTGGAGTTGGTTGATTGATTCTGAGCTTTTTAAAGGTTCAGAATTCATAAGTGGGAAAACACAAGTGGCTTTTTTTGTAATATATTACTTCCTCCTTTTGAAAACTATAGAAGAATATTATAAGTTGCAATCGAAATGTGACAAGTAAAAGTGAACGATGAGAATAGCTATCTTTTCATAGATAGACCTTTAATAGAAAATTAACGCTCAACTCCCTTGTGAGATCGTTCAAGATATTAAACCTTTTTAAAATATAATTGGACCAATAAACGAATGAAATCAAGAAGTAATTCAGTTTTAACGGCGGAGTTGATGTTATTGATGGGAAAAAAAGGATGGTTCACAAATAAATAACCTAAACTATAGATATTGATGTTATAGTATTTAATTTAGAGGAGTTGAGAACTTTGATTTATTTATTTTTCACCATTTGATTCCTTCAAATATGAACAAATCTTGAGATAAAAATTAATAAGGGATATCAATTATTACAAACTTAAAACATATTGTTCTTTATCAATTTCAAGTCCAGATAAAGAAGGAAGGTCGTTGTAGGTTGACAGTGAGCATAAAACTAGCCAATTTATGATGATTCCTCATAATACAATTGTTACTAAGGATTCATATAACCGACCCCAACTTGTTTAAAGGCTAAAACAACGTTCCATTAGAAGTTAGAAAGGATCCAGAGAATCAATCTTTATTTTCGTTTTAAAATCTCTCTTTGATTAGTCAATGTGTGGTATTCCGTATCCAATAGTTATTGTATTTTGGGTTTGTCATGATCATATTCCAGAATATATATCAGTATATTACCTTTTCAGTAGATGACTCTCTTAAATTGAAAAGTGGGGTCTCAGGAGGGTTATGTGTACGCACACCTTACCCCTCGGCTCAAGGAAAGGTGAGGGTAGTGTGTGTGCGGACCCTCGACTCAAGAAAAGGTGAAAAAAAGAAGCAATAACAAAAACAAGATAAAAAAATAACCGAAGCAAAAGAAATAACAGGTACTAATACACTAACCAAATACAAGAATTCTTTTAAAAGGTGAGGGTAACTGAAGCGAAAGAAACAACAGTAGTACCAGAAATCTAACAAAATACAAGAATACTTTTAAAAGGTACAGGTGAATATAGTGTGTATGCAGACCCTTGGCTAAAGAAAAGATGAAAAAAGAAGTAGTAACAATATCAAGATAAATCGAAGCAAAACAAACAACAGGTAGTAACAGAAATTCTAGGAATAACAAAATACAAGAATACTTTTAAAAGACCTAGGTGTTGGAAAATCCCAACAGGAAAGCAATATCCTTTTAAAGAATTTGACACTATTTTTGCCAAACAAATGATGCAGCACTTGTTTACTTCTTGCAAGTGCAAAAAGAATGGAATGACACAGTAAAGCAAACAAGCCCTTTAAATTTATTTCAGTATAATGTACACAATGATGAAGGCAAAACATAAAAAGAAAATGCTCTCTTGATCTACACCATTGAGTATATCATTTTGTGTAATCGGAGGTTTCTTTAGCAGTAGTGTTTTTCCTAAAGGGAGAGTATCCTCTCTGCAACACTTTTTCGACTTCCTCGAATTGCAACCCTTTGGTTTCAGGAACAAGGAAGAAGATGGCAATGAGTCCAAGAACTGAAAACCCCGCGAATAGGAGGAACGTGCCAGAGGAGCCAAGATGTTCTGTTAGTGTCAAGAATGTTAGACTAACAATAAGATTTGAAGTCCAGTTTGAAACTGCTGCAATGCCTCCACCTACTCCTCTGAACCTTAAGGGGTAAATCTCAGAGTTGATGACCCATGGTATTGTTCCCATACCCGGGGAGTATACTATGATGTATAATCCGAGGAAAATGACTGCTAAGAACCCGAACTTGCTTGGACAACCTTTCGTGTACCAGACGCGTTTCTCTGCTTTGCAAGCTCCTGCTAGTGCATCTGTTTTTGCTATACATGCTCCAGGAGCATACTGCACATTATTGAAACCAAGGAGATGTAAGTTGTGTTAGCTAGACGAGCACTTGTAAGAGAGAGATTGACACATCTAAAACTGCTATCTATATGTACACCTCCTCGTGTGAGTTCTCATGCAAGAAGGCATTTTTCATCTATTACACCTCCTCGTGTGAGTCCTCATGCAAGAATGTATTTTTCATCTATGTATAGGTGACACCTATGTTGCTCTGACTTTCCAAAAATGATGTCGCACCTTTGTCAAATGACTCAGATTCTCCAAAATTGCATAGAATTTGGAGGATTGACACATACCAGAAGGTATTCTTTAAGAGTCTGAGCAACATAGGGTGACAGAAGCATGACTTCTACTCTCACTTTAGACACAAATTTCAAGGGTTCTCTTTTTATTCTTAAACTCCGTGTCCATTCAAACACCATCAAATAAATTGGGTCGGTAGAAAGTATTTGAAATGAGTTGTAGATTCCAAGAGAGAGTTTGTTACTGACTTACCAGATTGGTATTTGAACAAAATCCACAATCAGCTTCTTTAGCCAAGCACTTCATGCAATTCCAAGAGGAAGGATTAGGAGCATTGGCATAGGCCGTACAAGTATTGTTGCCAAAATGTGCGGATTCATCGTGGCTGATTGCTGGTGCATGAGCCGATGCTTGGAAGAAGACAACTGACAAGAGAATGAGGCAGGAAATGATACCAACCATGGAGATGATCATGAGTCTCCTCCTACCATATTTGTCTACAAACGCCACACTGACTATGGATCCAATCGCGTTGAGACCAGAGGTGATAAGAGATAATGCCACAGCAGTCTTATTAGATGCAATACCAGCAAATTGGATGATAGTTGGGCTATAGTACATGACAGTGTTGATACCGACGAATTGTTGAGCCACTTGAACACAGATACCAGCATAGAGTGCTCTTCTACATGCTGTGTTTCCAAATGCTTTCTTGATTTGAGTAAATGTGCTACTTCCAATGGCACCTTCAATTTCCTTTTCTTCTTTAATTGAATTCTTCATTGCCAGCATCTCATCCTCTACTTCCTCTGCTGGATAAATTTTCGCCAAGATATCCCTCGACTCATCCACTTTTCCCTAGTAAATACCAATCAAGCATCATTACTACTACCTACTTCATTTGCAATAGAGTTCATACAATTGGTCATTGATCAAGTACCTTTCTGTAAAGCCATCTTGGAGACTCAGGGAGGGTAAGCATGAGCAAAAATTGAATAACTGCAGGAAGTCCAGCAATGCCAAGCATCCAACGCCACGTTCCTTTCACCTGAGACATGTCGGACATGATTTACTATGGTTCTTAGATAGACTAAGTAGACCAAAAAAAAAAAACGTGCATAAGAAAGACTTAAGGAAATGTGTTGCCATCAGCTTCGTTAACACACATCCAGGATGAAAATGCTGGATGCATTTGGATGTCTGGGCAATCAGTGCAGTTGCCCAGACATCCGACACACTTAGCACGTCTAATCTCATACGAAAAAATAAAGGAAATTCGTAGTAATTACATCAGTGAAGGCAAGATTGATTATATACGAAAGGAATTGGCCTCCAGTAATGAGGAAACCGTTCGTGCTGACAAGGGCACCTCTGATCTTATGAGGAGAAGCTTCAGAGATATAAAGAGGAGCTGTCATTGATGCCATTCCAACTCCCAAACCGACGAATATCCTTCCAAGGATAATCACCCAGGGAGCTGGTGCAATAGCCATAACGATTGCACCAGCAAAGAAGAGTGCATCAGCTATGAGAATAGAAAATTTCCTTCCGAACTTATCATTAAGCCAACCACCAGTGGCAGCACCAAAGATTGCACCCGCAACAGCCATACTAACAATAGTTTCTTGCAGCCATGTCTTCTCATCGACGTCTTTGAAATCTTCCCTTATGTAAAGAAGCGCGCCAGAAATAACTCCGGTATCATAACCAAAAAGAAATCCTCCAATACCAGCTGACAAAGCCAGCTTCATAATATAAGGAGTTCTCCATACTGCACTCCAGCATTCTGTGAACTCTGTTTTATCTGCTTTGCTTATTCCTCCCTCTACCATTTTGTTTCCCTATTTTGCATTCACAATCTTGAACCTCCTCAATATAGTAAAAATGGATTCTTGGTTGCTTCAACTACAAAATAAAGATGTAAAAATGGATTCCTTACAGAGTAACAGATATGCAAAACCTTTAGGTATCTGCATTGAAAAAACAAAATTAGACAGAATTACAACAACATCAACAACAACCAGACGCGGATCCAGAATTTAAATTTGATGGTTTCAATATTTATGTTTTCACCACTGAATCCATCCCATTTTTGCAATTATAGATTCATAACTCATTCACATTTCTGTTCCAACTGAAAAATATGTTGAGTTCAGCTGAACTCGTTGAGACTACACTGCTTCCACCACCAATCAAAAGCAGCGGAACTAGGATTTTTACTAAGGGAATTCAAGTAAAAAGCAATAAACATAAGAAGAAGCTGAGAGAATTCAACCTTTACTACAAATACATTAAAAAAAAATCAATCTTGACTTTGTATATACAATATAATCTTTCGGCAAAGGGGTTTGGATGAACTCTTTATGGCTCTCTAGCTCCGCCCCTGGTGACAACAACTACGCCTTAATCCCAAGCAAATTTAGGTTGGCTATACACAGTGGCGGAGTCAGGATTTTCACTAAGAGGTTCAAAATCTAAAGAAGTAAATGCACAGAGAAGTCAAAGGGGTTCAACATCTACTATAGATATATAAAAAATAACTTTAACCAGATATAAACAATGTAATTTTCTGACAAAAGAGGTTTTAGATTGGCCTTATCTGCCTCCGCTCCAGCTATATGAATTGTCACACTATTCATAACTCAATCCAATAAGAGACAAACACAATATATAATCAATGGGTTTATGTAAAAGAATCACTAAAATTTCAACAAATATTAATATATAAACCTATAATGAACAAAAACTTATCTTGGGTTCAGTAATGAGAACATAAAAGGTTGAATTCATCAAACGTAAATTCTAGATCTGCCTCGAATACCAATATTATGTAACCAATATATATTACAAAATTACATAGAAAATGAAAAACATATATAACCATTGTGCTAATCACTAACAAAAGAGAAAAAAACTAACCTAATAGATAGATGTAGATAAATTCTTCATAGGATATGAACATGCAAATATTTAAAAACCTTCATAAAAAAAACAAAAAATAAACATAATTAATATGAAAAAATCATTAAAATCATAACAATAATAATAATAATTGTTTTAATTAACTTCAGAGAGAGAAAAAGTAACCTCATATTTGCATGAAGAGATTGAGAAATGAAGGTAGAAAGGGAGAAATATATATATATATATTTTAGATTATAAAGCCTTCAAGTTTCATGTG
>JACEIK010000986.1:146017-156862 GCA_018107945.1 Datura stramonium | reverse complement strand
CCGTTGCATTTCTATCTTTTTCCTGCCATGGTGTTTTATGTACATCAAAAGACATTGTATAGATACACCCCCTCCATTTCATTTTATATGCCATTTTTTCACTAGGCACAAAGTTTAAGATATTATTGTGCATTATATATATTTGTGAATTGGAGCCTTGAGTAACTGATAAAGTTGCTGTCACATGACCAAGAGGTCACAGGTTCAAGCTGCGGAAACAGCCTCTTACAGAAATGCAAGGTAAGGCTGTATACAATAGACCCTTGTGGTCTGGCCCTTTCCCGGACCCCGCGTGTAGCGGGAGCTTTAGTGCACCGGGCTGCCCTTTTATATATTTGTGAATTGTGGATAAAAGATTGACGTAATGGTTGAAAAGTTTAGATGAAGTATCATATCAAAGTTTAAAATTTGAATAATAACGAATTTGAATTGTTGAAAGTTGTGAAAATTTGTTTGAAATAGAATGACATCGAACATTTTTGGACGTTCCGATGTCATATAAATTGAAGTAGAGGAAATACATTGTTTAGTTGAGCATGTTTGCTTGGATACCAGGGTCAAAATCCAATCAGTAACAAACACTTATTTCTTCCCATCTGCCTAAATCTTGATTGGTAGAATTACCAGGTACTATGCTAGTGGGAGGTAGCAGGTACCCCGGTTGAACAATCGAAGTATAGTAAACTGGCTCGGATACCATCGTTATTAAAAAAGTTGGACATGTTTTTGGCCTGCTTCATGCCAGTTTGGCCCTTTAGAAAGTTAGAATAGTATGTCACTTCACTTTCTCAAGTGGATTTTTTTTTATTTTTCCCACCCCACCCCTCGGGAGTATCAATAGTGTTTCCACTTACCCTCTAGAGTGATTTGAACTCTCAACCAACCGGTTGATGGTGGAGGTGCTCAACCACTTGAGTAAGCCTCACTTGTTAAGTGGAAGCAAAGAAGAAACTAAAAAGAAAACTTGACATTTCTTATAAGTAGCAGACTGATTTTTGTGTATATAGTTGGTCCCAGTATGATCTTATACAACTTGCTGCCCTTCTGTGTAGTGATCAGCACTATTTGGAAGATCTTGAAGCCAGAACAAATAGTGGCAGTGGTTATGCAGTTCCGGTGGTGATTGATCAGGTTAAAGCTGAGGTCAGTGTTGGACTTTCCAGTGATAAAACTTCTTCATTAGAAACTAGATCATGTGAAGATTTGCAGAATGGTGGCAGACATAAATCCCTATATGGATTAGGGTGTCAAAATGTGACCTGTAATTTTTCTGGTACATTTTCTTGCTTTAGGACACTGCCTGCGCTGGCTCCAGTTGCTCGGATTGGGATCTCTTCATCTTCATTAGTTGAAGGTATTGTTTCAGAGTTCTTGGCTGGATCCCTTGAAGATCATATTTTACATTCTCTAACTCTCATGATAGAAGGTAAAAGATCAGGGCGAGAGAGTGTGAACTTTCTTAGTTTAGTGGGGATTCCTTCATTTGGTGAAGAACAACTTCCTGGCTGCATAAGGCATCCAAACATTTCTCCAACTTTGGGAATGCTAAAGAATTTCGGTCAACTTAATTTGTTGCTTCCAAAAATGCCACATACCTTGGAAAACATTCTTCACTTTAGCCCTGGTGCCTTAAAGTCTGACTGGCATATGCGATATCTACTCTTCCAGCTACTATCCGGGTTGGCGTACATGCATGGTTTAGGTGTTTCCCATGGTAATGTCTGTCCATCCAGTATATCATTGGTTGATTCCTTATGGTGTTGGCTACCCATTTGTAGTAAGTTCCTCCAGAGTTCTGTTTCAATTTCCAAAATTAAGGGTAGTCCCGATTCTGGAGTTTGTTGCTGTTTTGATAGGTGCCCTTTACAAGGCCTTTATGCTGATCTAAACCTCTACCAGTCTACAGATTGGTATTCTATCTTTAAACGTTGGTGGAGGGGTGAAATAAGCAACTTTGAATATCTGTTAATCTTAAACCAATTAGCAGGGAGAAGGTGGGGTGATAACACCTTTTATATTGTAATGCCATGGGTCATAGATTTTAGTGTGAAACCTGATGAGACTAATGACGCTGGATGGAGAGATTTAACTAAGAGCAAATGGCGGCTGGCAAAGGGTGATGAGCAATTGGACTTCACATATTCAACATCTGAAATTCCTCATCATGTATCAGATGAGTGCCTGTCTGAGCTGGCTGTCTGCAGTTATAAGGCAAGGAGGTTGCCTTTGACTGTTCTGAGGATGGCTGTTCGTTCAGTTTATGAACCAAATGAATATCCATCTACTATGCAAAGACTATATCAATGGACACCAGATGAGTGCATTCCGGAATTTTATTGTGATCCCCAGATATTTTATTCTATACATTCCGGGATGTCTGATTTGGCTGTGCCTTCATGGGCAGGCACCCCTGAGGAGTTTGTCAAATTGCATAGAGATGCTTTAGAAAGTGATAGGGTTTCACACCAACTACATCACTGGATTGATATCACTTTTGGCTACAAATTGTGTGGTGATGCTGCTATTGCTGCCAAAAATGTTATGTTGCCCTCATCCGCTCCTACAAAACCGAAGTCAGTGGGACGCCGTCAACTTTTTACTAAACCACATCCTCCTCGGCGGCTTGCCACCTTGAGAATTTGTGACAAGACCAGTGAAGCAAAAATGAATCAGCTCCCAACAAGTGATGTGACTGAGCAAGCTCTGGCTTTTGAAACTTCATTCTTGCATGAATTGGAAGCAGCAGCTAGGTTTTCTGAAGATGCACCTCATTTGGATCCTATCTACAACTTGCATCCAGATGTTCATGAAGGGCTTGACTCACCTGGGAAAGGCCTAGCAACTAAGACATTAGAGAATACTACGTCCAGAAAAACTGGCTCTAGCAACAATACTGTCATGCCATCTATTATTGATGTGAATTACCTTCTCAAGAATATTGAAATGAGTGATGATGTATCTGCGGGATATCAAGCACTATTGCTTTGGAAGCAGAAATGTTTCCATTCACACATTTATTCTGAAGATGTTGCTAATGATATCTTTGCAGTTGGCTGCATCTTAGCAGAACTCCACTTGAGAAGGCCACTTTTTGATCCAACTTCTTTGGCTGTGTACTTAGAGAGCGGTGTCTTACCTGCTTTAGTAAAAGAGCTTCCCCCTGACACTCAAGTTGTTGTTGAATCCTGCATCCAAAAGGATTGGAGGAGGTATAGTTCTGTATTCATTTTTCCATCTTTAAAAGCTTGCACTGATGTTACCTCCTAAACTCCTTATTTAGTGTCGATATCTGCAGAAGAGAAGGCACCATCCAAAACTAACTGTTCTTTTTTCCTTTAATTAGGAGGCCTACTGCCAAATGTCTATTGGACTCTCCTTATTTTCTAGCAACAATCAAGTCATCCTATTTGTTTCTTGCCCCCCTTCAGCTTATAGCAAAAGATGAATCACGACTTCGTTATGCTGCAGCTTTTGCTCAACAGGGAGCCTTGAAAGCAATGGGAACATTTGCTGCGGAAATGTGTGCTCCTAACTGTTTGAAATTAGTCTTGAATCCTTTATCAGATTCCGAAGTTGAATGGGGTTGCATAGTACTGACAGAATTTTTGAGGTGTCTAAATTCAGAAGCTGTAAAGAAGCTGGTCATACCTGCTATCCAGAAGATTCTTCAGGTTAACCACTGTCTAAATATGTGATCTGTCTATATCCTTGACTTTTGCTTCTGAAACCTACTGTATGTTTCTTTTCTATCAGGGGACTGGTCCTTCACATTTGAAGGTTTCTCTTCTTCAAGGTTCCTTTGTGCTGGATATATGGAACAAGATTGGTAAACAAGCATATGTAGAGACAATACACCCATTTGTGGTATCAAACTTACATGGTACTCCTTGCAAGAACTCTGCTGCTGCTGCTTCTGTCCTGTTGATTGGCTCTAGTGAGGAACTTGGTATTCCAATTACTGTTCATCAGGTTGTCGTCAACCCCTGTTCCCCTCCCTATCCTCTCTATTCTTTGATAGGTGGAAAGTAATTACACTTTGCAAATTTGTTGAGAAGGTTATTCTGATGTTGTATGACTGACATTTTGGTTTCTCACCAGACAATTTTACCTCTCCTTCACTGCTTTGGCAAGGGGCTCAGTGAAGATGGAATTGATGTCTTAGTTAGAATTGGTATTCATAAATTAAGAAGTGCAGATCTTTGTTCTAATTTACAAATTATGCTTCTGATTCCCGACCTAACTAGTTGCTTCTGATCTTTCAGGTAGTCTTTTCGGAGAAGATTTCATAGTTAAACAGATTCTACCATTACTAAGAATTGTCGTTCTTTCGTGCATTGACAATTCATTTGCAAATAAGCATGAAACTGCTCAGAGTTGGAGTGCTTTGGCCCTAATTGACACTGTAATGACTTTAGATGGTCTCACTGCTTCCTTGACCAGGGAGGTGCTTGTTAAGGAGCTTGTTGAAGTATGGAATTCGATATTCACTTTCAATTAATTTTAATTTCACTAGAATTTTCAGCTCACCTTCCAGTTAGTGATGTGTTGAAATGCTTGTCTAGGATGGCAAATTCTTATATCTTCAAGTTCTCATGCAGACCAACTTAGGAATTCAGGTGGTCGAGGTATTTCCACTTCTCTCTCAATTTTTCTCATGGGATCTGTTCTTTCCTAAGCTCTGCTACAAACCTGCACTTTCTTAAACTAGTGAGCTACATTTGATGAATAAAATTGTATAGAGGATACTTTCCAGGTTTTATGTCCCAAATTATAAAACTCACTCCTTTGGTTATGTCTACCTTTCAAACATTTCCATATGCTCATAACTTTTGGACCAGGTAATACAACAATTGTTCTCTTGCTAGCATCAGAAATTTTCATCTCCCTGGATCGTTGAACACAGTGCTTGTTCAGGTCAAGCCACTAGAAGATGTTGTATATCGATTTTTTAATGTACTTAGTTGCCATGATTTATTATCGATCTTCCTACTTTAAAAATTAGTAGTATTGAACTTTCATAGTACTATTTTTCTGAGAGAAGCGAGTGTTTGATACTCTCTGGGTGTTATTGGCAATGAAGGGAGCATCGTTCCTAAAGTTACAGAAATTACCCTTATTTATGGTCTATATGTTTTGCGGTTATAGAGAACTATGGAGGATTTTCTTCTATTCTTAGAAATATCTGGAGGTCAAATAAAATTTCAGACTCTCTTTCTTTAATTCTTGATGTTTCATGCTTGTTATCTGTGTAGATGATGGTATTCTTTTGCATGCAAGGGTGCTGCAAGAAATCTGCTAGCTCTTTGCCAGCAAATTGGATCAGATTTAACAGCGTTGCACGTCCTTCCAAAACTCAGGCAACTTTTTGATGAGCTTGCATTCTCCCAGGAGAAAGCAGGTCCTTCTAGCATTCAGGGAGGAAGCCTTCGAGGTCCCAACACCAAGGTGGAAGATGAGAACAAAATTACGAGCCGTTTGGACCTTGTGTGGGTGTTTTTTTGTTTTTGGATAGGACTGCTTCGTCTTATTATTTTTCTTATCATGTAATAAACTTTAATCTATGCAGGATGCTTTTATATCCATCATTTGCATCTCTTCTTGGTATAGAGAAGCTTCGCCAATGTTGTGCCACATGGTTGCTACTAGAGCAGTTTCTTCTGCGCCGTTATAACTGGAAGGTGTGTTCCCTAATACTTCCCGGAATAGGATTTTTAAGTTGGAGAGGACCAAATTCTATGTGCTACACATTAACATGCCAAGTTTTGTAATAACTGCCTCAAATGGTTATCAAAATCAAGATGGAATACTAAAATCGACTCTAGGGTGCTGGTGATGCTGCTGTCACACAATCAATTTGACAAACAAAAAATATGAAACTAGCTTAAGCTCCTAGATCAATTGAGTATTATCAGGGGATCCATTACTCAGGTAGAACTGTGTCAGAAGTGACTTAATTCTGAGAAAGACCCAAGAACTTTTAATATAGTATCTATAGAACTATATATTCTTCCTTTCAGCACCATGAGTGCTGTTTTGCATTAAAAATATATCACTTTTTTTAAAAAAACTATGTCTTTTTCCTTGCATACCCTTTTCCTTTGTGTGTCAATTTCTGAAATGTCATGATTCAGTGGGAATCCGCAGGGGAAGCTTCTCGAAGTGGTCCATCTAGTATATATGCTAGAAAGCCGACTCGTGGTGAGAGCTCAACATCTGGATGTACTCCAGATAAGATGTTGCTGAATGGGTTAGGGTGGTCAACTCCTCAATCACAAGGAAAAAGAGGTGCCAAACCGCCTACGATAAACAGAAATCCGTCTAGCCAACATCAGGGTTCTGCTGATAGGAATGCAAGAGGCTCAGATTTTAGCAAGATTGAGCCCTGGTATTGGTTCCCCAGTCCAGCTGCTAATTGGAGTGGCCCTGATTTTATTGGCCGTCCTGGTGGTTCAAAGGATGAACTTGCATGGAAAATCAAAGCATCAGTTCTGCACTCTGTTCGAGCACATCAAGGAGTGCTAAGGTCTATAGCAGTCTGCCCAGATGAATGCAATCTTTTCACTGCTGGAGTTGCTCCGGGATTCAAAGGAACTGTTCAAAAGTGGGAGTTGTCAAGAATTGATTCTATATCTGGTTATTATGGCCACGAGGAGGTGTGCCTAATCTATTTCTGTTTGTTACATTATTCTTTTTTTTCGGATTTATTGTCCTGTTTTGCTATCCAGTTGTAGCCATTCGTCTTTATGTTGTGCCTAACAACTTGTTATCTTGTTGTTGTTCTTTGTGAGAGGAATTGACCATGACACTTGCCAAGCATGAGTTGGTTCTGTACCTTGAAACAACATTCTGTTAAATTCTCTAATAATCCTAATGTTTACTAGTGAGCCACTGGTTCATATCTCACATAATTAGATTGAGATATATAGAAGAAGTCTATGCACTGAAAGTTCTATGCATTTATTTGTTTTTCCTTTACAGGTTGTGAATGACATTTCTCTTTTGGCATCAAGTGGAAGGGTAGCTTCCTGTGATGGGACAGTACATGTATGGAATGGCCAAACTGGGAAGCTGATTTCTGTGTTTGCAGAGTTTTCTACAAGCTCTGTGCATCATACAAGCTCTTTACCAAGAGCTTCAAAGTTGAATGTTGAACAGGCTAATATGCTACATTTCAATCCATTGTCAGGTGGAATATTGAACACTGATGGTAATTTATACACTAGTATGTATTACTCAGAATATCTGGACAATGTTGTTGTGGGTACTGGAAATGGCTCTCTCAGGTCAGTGCTTTCTGGAGCTGTGTTGGATTTAAATTGATACATATACATTCTCTTACATGGTTTATTTGGTCGTCTACTTTGGTATCCAGATTCATTGATGTCAGACAAGGTCAAAAACTTCATTTATGGAGGAGTGAAGCTACTGAATCCAACTTTCCTTCTTTGATTTCATCTATATGTTCATGTGCTTCAACTAAACAGGAATATGGAAATACTCAATATCCATCTTGGGTTGCTGTTGGGCAAAGTTCTGGCCATTGCAGGTTATTTGATGTGAGGAGTGGCAAGATAATTTCCTCATGGCAAGCGCATGATGGTTTTGTCACAAAGGTAGAGTTGGATTTTGCTTCCGGTAGATGGAAATAGAGGGGTTCTACTTACTCTGGTGTTTTTGCTTGCTTGCACCCTGCAGATAGCCACACCGGAAGAGCATTTGCTGGTTTCAAGCTCTCTTGACCGCACCTTAAGGATTTGGGACTTGAGAAGGTTACTTTGGTGTTATACATTAGTCTTAAGCTTAACAATATGGAGAAACTAAGCTCCCCCAAAATGAGGCATAGTAAGATTAGGCTGATCCCCGCCTGGCCTAGATAACACTACATCTTATCTGTGACTGCAACCTTGCATATATATAGTTTGTCTAGTCAGCAAGGAAATTGCTGCATAGCTAAATTCGTTGAACTGTAATTTATCTCCAGTAAACTGCATAGCTTAAAGTCACGGAACAGTAATTCATTTCCAGTAAAAAATCACTGCGCTCTGCTCTTGATAGTGTACTCAAGCCATATGATACTATGGTCTGTGTTTCAATTCCAATATGTTTCTGTTTAAGTTATCATTGGAAAGTTTCATGGTTGAGATAACCAAACATATTTATCCTCCGTCCATTACGAAGACAACAGGGGAGGATCTAGAGGGGCTGGAAGGTATTCAGCCGAACCCCAAATTACATTATATATAAGGTAAATTTTTTATTTTTCATGTACATATATAGATTTTGAATCCCCTGAACACAAGACTAGAGGTTGACTTAGTGGTCAGGGGTTCAAAATGTCCAAGTTCAAATCTCAGGCACTACATTTTATTTTTCGAACCCCTTTAGTAAAAATCCTTGATCCACCAAGCCAACCATGCACCATAATAAGTTAATAGTCTTTTGTAAATTCAGTATATTCTTAGATTTAGGACTCAGAGTCTATGTCCTGCCGCCCTCACTGCTAACATCGGCACCTGGGGCATTATCCTCACATGCTGAAGCACGAAAGTGCAGATCCTTGATAAATGTTTTGTGTGTTTTATCAAGTGATTTAGTTTAAGAGTGGTAACTATAAAGGATTCTTTTCCGTATGACTACTAGAGATGAAACCTAAAAGAGGATGAAAACAAATTTGATTGCATGCACAATCTGGCATTTCTTGGCTCTTTATATTCCGGGAACTGTCCCCTGATAGTTGTGCTTTCTGCTTGTCTTTCTCAACGATCAGAGATACTTAGTTGATTAGATTCATGTCATGTTTACTCAATGCCATTACTGAGCTTTTTGTTGTTTGAGATTTTTAATTTTTTTCTTTTTCTATTTTACTTTATTTTATATTGCAGAAATTGGAAATCGAAACCCTTGGCTTCCAGAGGTCATACTGATGGTGTTTCCGATTTCTCCATTTGGGGACAAAATGTGATTTCAATTTCCCGCAGTAAAATTGGGCTTTCTTCTTTGGCCAGCTCTCCGGACGAAGTATGTACCTTGCTGTATCTTTTCACGTTTTAGACACTTAGTTTCTCCTTCCGCATAATTTGGATATTCTGCTTGCTTGCACGAAGATAGTATCGTACGATATCTAAGCTAGCTAGATATATAATTTGATGTTTTTTATGTCCTCCTGGCTGATCCCTCTGCCATTCATCTGAAACCCAAAAGGCACATATCATTGGTGGATCTGTATAAACTCACTAAAGAATATCATTTTGGTGCCTAATTACCGACTGTCAGACACCTTACCATGCATTGCTCCACCAAATTAATCCTCTTAAGATAGATGTAGTACGTGAAATGCCATTTGCAGAGTTTAATAATTAAAAGCGAAAATTAAGATGGTGACATTCTTCTCCGAGTTTAACATCATAGCTGCTTTTACTATGCGCAAAACGGTAAATACTCTACTGGCATATAAATATTATCTAGAAGTTAAATCGTCTAGTTTGTTTAGTAGGCTCCTTTATGTACGAGGAATGCACTTCTATCTAGTCTATTGAAAATTGTATGGTGAGTGTCTTGATACTTGAAATTGAAAGAGTTTTTCTTTTCAGAATGAACAACTGAGGTAGACATGTATAGGTAATGACACCTTACTTATCCCAAAAGAAGAAAGGGAAACTGTAATTCTCCGCTACTCGTGTGACCCCAACTCAGGGCTTATGACCTTAAGAAAATGAGAGAATACCAATTCAAGTTATTAATAAGTTTATGTTTCCCAGCGTATAAAAGCAAATATGAAATGCATTTTGTCATTAAGTAGCAGAGAATACCCTTCTCCAATCACTACTTTTTTGTGCAAATTAAGGCTGTCACAATTCATTGCTTATGAAGAGTATACTAGCTGCAGAATATGGCTCACCTAGGGGTTTGGTTCAATGGGAATGACGCAACACGTGATGTTTGAGTTAGACGCACTTCACGTGTTCAAATCCTGCCATGCAGAAAGTCTGGTATTTACATTGGGAGGAGGGTAGAGGAGCGGGCCTGACTCCCTAGAGTTTCTAACCTCTGCGCAACTGGAGTTGGGTGAGAAGTCCACATGGGATTTTTACTATGAAACATGTGGTGGCTTATTTTCTGTAATCAAACTTCTTTTAGCAGGAAAAGGTCGGAATTACTAAGTATTGTACTGGTCATAATTTGGTGCAGAACAAATAAGTTCTGTGGTGGCTCCATTTTCTGAGTTTGCTCCTTTGCCTCCGGAAAACAACGCTTGAATCACTACTTGTTTTACTGCACCTAATTTGCTTCTTACCGGCTTTAACAAAATGTGGCAGGACGGACATCAATTTGTTATGCCTCAGTATCTCTACATGGGTGATCGTGAATCAAAGAACGTGTCTGTTTTATCAAGTATCAATGTTTTACCTTTCTCGCGGCTCTTTGTTGTTGGAACAGAAGACGGTCATTTGAAGATCTGTTGCTAGCTTGGTTTTACCTGAAGTCAGTTTGTAGTATGCAGAGTTTCATGTTACTATGTATCTCAAAAATTGCTTAAGGCACACACACCATTGTTGTCATTGAAAATCACATTGTTTATACTGTTCCAAAATGCCTTTAAACTACATGAGTTATCCAACAATATTCTCTTTTGTACTGTTCATTTAGCACTTTGCCTTCCAATTTTCTTAATTTTTGCATTAGTTAGTTCTGTTAACTTGGTTGTTATCAAGTGGAAATTCTTAATGTCATTCTTTTCACAATAGACCATTGTGGTCCAGCGGTATAGCGGGAGCTTACTGTATCGGTCTGTCTTTTTTCATAAACCTTGAACCCCAAAGCTCAGCTTAAGCAAGATAAGGGGAA
>JACEIK010000986.1:118104-131696 GCA_018107945.1 Datura stramonium | reverse complement strand
ATGTGTATAATCAGAGTGTAATTTATGTATATCAGCTAGAAAAAAAGTATTAAAAAATCATGTAAAGATCCTAAAAATTATTTTAGAGGCTTTGATTTATCTTGTTTTGTAATTGGACAATATTTTCATTTCCATGATTCATAAATAAATTTTTTTTCTTCATAAAAGTGGTGTTTAGACTGACTTACTTTAATTTTGATTATTCGATCAAATCTATGCTATCTCTCACAAGCACATATATATGTAATTTTGATCATTAAAAAAATAAACTGAGAAAAAATTATCTATATCGAAGTTTACCTTAATATCATGTATCTTTATTTAGATTTTTCTCACTTAATCAAATTTAATTAATATATATTCTCACTTTGTTAAATTACTTAACCATAATAAGTAAAATATAATTTGATATCCTCACTTAATCATATTTAATTAATATATATTCTCACTTCGTTAAATTACTTAACCATAATAAGTAAAATATAATTTGATATCCTCACTTAATCATATTTAATTAATATATATTCTCACATCATTAAATTACTTAACCATAATAACTAAACTATAATTTGATATATACACTCACGTAACTTTGTGATAGCGTATTATATTTTATTATGAATTTTTACTTATTTATTAAGATTGTATGAGAATTTGGGTAATCTGAATTTTTTTTACAACTTATGGGGTTCTTATGTTCACGAGGAAAAAATATAACTTAAAACCAAATTGCATGTGCTGACAAAACTTTAAACTTCATCTCATATGATTTCATCTTGCATGGTCAAACGAGTCTTTAGGGATTATTTCATACTATCATTTAAATACAATATAAATCTAATTTCAAACTTTACTCTGAAATATTTCATCTTATCACATCCAACCTAACCATATTCCAATAGAATAAATTAATTCAAAAATTATAATACTAAATAATAATCTCAAATGATTTAGTCCAAGTACCAAATTATTCTAAATGATTAACCTTAATGGAGTAACAAAGAAGTAGAAGAGAAAAGAAAAGAAACAAAGTGTTATTCCATTCCATATACAGAGAACACAGTGTGTACAAACACCACTTTTTATCATTATGTGTCAGTGCATGTGTAAAGAAAGAGCAAGTCAAGGCCAAGGGTGGATGACAGAGACGCAACAACTAAGCCAAAAAACTATTCTTCTCTCCTTTCAGCCACACTGTTTCTTCCTTCTTGTAATCCCATAATAATATCACTTTCTCTTTGCGTATTGATTTGGGTTTGATTGTTCTCTTCCCCTCTGTGGCTCTCTCAGTTCACAGATCAAAACCCCACTTCCAAGAACCTTACATCTACTGCAGAATCTTGTAAGAACTTCTAGTGGCCCCCTTGTTTACCCTTTTGCCTTATTTGGGGAAATCTGGGGTTATTATGCTCATTTTCTGCAATTTTCTGTCCATATCAGTCTTGGGTTTCTTCCAATTTTTAATTTTTGTGAAGAAAAGGGCAACCCCAGTTTAAAAGATTGTACCTTTTGTTGTTTTTCAAGATTTTTTTTGACTATGTGGATATTATAATGTTTCTTGCTTTGACTATGTCCATATTATAATCTTTCTTGCTTTCACTAAATCTGGGGTTATTATGCTGTGAGTTTGATGTCACTTGCTTATACTGCAGCTTTGTCCTGGATCAATAAGAATCTGGAAATGATTGGTTTTTGTTCTTTGTTGTTATATTACTGACTAGTGGGGGCAGTTTCCTTGTTTTTAAGGCCAATTTATAACTTCTTAACTGTTTGAGTTGTTGTATTTTCTAGAATTTGTTGAAAGAACTATGAGCTGCTTCAGCTGTTGTGAGGATGATGATATGCACAGAGCTTCTGATAATGGGCCATTCATGGCACACAATTCAGCAGGTTAGTTTCCTGGGGATTGGATCCAAATAGAACGAATGAATATAGATGATTGATATAGCTAAGCAAACTAGTTTTTGGTTGAGGCATAATAGTAGTAGCTGTTGCTATTGTTAGTTTTGAGTAAGGGAAAGATTAGGGAAGTGGAATTTGATTTCAGAACTACTAGGCTTATGGTGAATAGTTGAGCATTCTGAATGGATTTTTGTTGTTGAAATAGGAAGAAATTCTTGAAACTCCTAAATGGGGTATCAGTAATTTGGAACCTCAAGCATTTTTCCTCCTTGTATTTGATAAATGATCAAGTAAAAAGTTAAAGTCTTTCGTTGATTGCTTTGGGCTCTACCTATCATTTTAGACTCTTTTCTTCATCTAATGTCATGCTTCTGTTCATGGAACTTCTGTATATTCCTTAATTTGTGATTTCTATCCTCCCTAACTGAGAAACTATTTTATAGGCAACAATGGAGGTCATCATGCCACAGAAAGTGCACAAAGAGAGACACAGACTGTGAATATCCAGCCCATTGCTGTTCCTTCCATCGCTGTTGATGAGTTAAAGGATATCACTGACAACTTTGGTTCAAAAGCCTTGATAGGCGAGGGATCATATGGAAGGGTATACCACGGTGTCCTGAAAAGTGGACGTGCTGCAGCCATTAAAAAATTAGACTCGAGTAAGCAGCCTGATCGAGAATTTTTAGCTCAGGTCTGCTCCGCCCTATTATCTTTCATTTGACTATGTTATATTGCACGTAACCTTTGTAACCTTGCCTGGATACGATGCATGCAATTGCAGGTCTCAATGGTTTCAAGACTAAAAGATGAAAATGTGGTTGAATTACTCGGTTATTGTGTGGATGGCGGTTTTCGTGTGCTAGCCTATGAGTATGCCCCGAATGGATCTCTTCATGACATTCTTCACGGTATGTGAACTATGCTTTGGTCCCTGCCGGAACCAAGTCTTAATCCTATCCTTATCATTAGTACTAAAACCTGTAGAATCATCCATAATTCTTTGTGCATTTGGTTCCTCAAGCCATGATGAGTCAAATTTTAGCAAATCTAAAGAACTTGTCTCCATAGTTTGTGTTTGGAAATTATTGTTTTTCAATATGTTAAAGTACATTTCAGACTCCACTTTAAGAACTTCATTAATGCACCATACCGTAAATGGCCCCTTAACTATGGTCAACACATGCTTCATCCAAATTCTGAAGTTCCTTTCTATGCATTTTCTGACATGGAAAATGCCATAACTAAGAGTAAGTTTGCACCTAGATATGTTCATACGACCTTGCTTATTAAGAACCCACAAATTTTTTTGTTCTTGTCGCTTTTTCTTGTATACAATTCTCTCTTTAAAATATACTCCATCTCAATTCCCATTTAACATGTTTTGAATAAACACTCAAAATTAAGAAATTAGTTAGATTTCATATTCTATTGATGGTAATATAAAAAAGGTATTTTGAAGTTATTAAAAAGTTGATTTAAGAGGAAAAGTATGTGTAATGCTTTAAAATTCAATTGGTAAATCGGTTTTATAAAAAATAAAAATAAAAATTGGTAAATCAGATTGATCAAAGTCCAAAAATTTGTATAGAATGCTACGACTTGTAGGCTTGTGTTAAACATTCGGGGCCTCACAGAATGGAAACTATATCCTAAATTAGGATAGAAGTATACGAGGTACCTAAAGTTAGAATATTGCACCACAAGGTATGCATTTCAATGATTGTGCACACAAAAGATCTCATAAGAGGCTTTTGATTCCTGATTTCATTTCTATCCAGTGACGTTGCGCTGTTATGCAAAGGGAAACATTTAGTCATTTATTAACAACCTGTTGAATGTCTGTTAAACATTCAGTGAAGTGTATGCGCCATGATTTTATTTATATCCTTGTTCATTTCATCCGTATTTCGCTATTTTCTGGTATCATTATGAATGTCTACTTTCGTCTGTTTATATTTTCTTCTGTATGTATGGCTAATTTGACAGAAGAGAATTGGAACTTCCTATTGATGTTTATTTTTTCTGGGCGTGCCCAATCATGCTTCTTTTACAACCTTTTTTAACAACTCTTATGGGCGCCTCTTATGAGAATTGAGAATGGACAAAGATAACGTCAATCTTAGAGTGCTTGGACTGGGAATTATATTTTTGGCTGCTCTCTTCAGTTTTTCTGTAACATATTTTGTTATTTGCTGCAAAATGCATAATTTTTCAGTTTGTGATTGCAGGAAGAAAAGGTGTGAAAGGTGCGCAGCCAGGTCCAGTATTGTCATGGGCTCAACGAGTTAAAATTGCAGTTGGGGCTGCAAAAGGACTGGAGTACTTGCATGAAAAAGCGCAGCCTCATATCATTCATCGTGATATTAAGTCTAGCAACATTTTGCTCTTTGATGATGATGTTGCTAAGATAGCGGATTTTGATTTATCAAATCAAGCCCCTGATATGGCAGCACGTCTTCATTCCACACGTGTTCTTGGGACCTTTGGTTATCATGCACCAGAGTGAGTCCCTTTCTGAATGTATAATACAAATAAACGACATGCTTGGTTAACATATTATTAGTTGATCTTTGCCATGACTAATAAATATTCAACTGAAAGCAATTAGGCTTTTAGCTCATATTTCCGAAGTCAGACTTGAGTCTAGTTCACTTTTATGCTGATGGCCTACCCCCACCATCACTTTTGAGTTGCAGATATGCAATGACTGGTCAGTTGAGTTCAAAGAGTGATGTTTACAGCTTTGGCGTTGTGCTCCTGGAACTACTTACCGGCCGTAAACCTGTTGATCATACATTGCCACGTGGGCAACAGAGTCTTGTAACTTGGGTATAGCTTTCTAGATTCTCATATGCTTTATCTAATACACTATTTTTAAATTGGGTAATTCTTTTGATTTGTAATCGATGTTATACACTGTTGTAAACAGGCAACCCCAAGGCTTAGTGAAGATAAAGTGAAGCAGTGTGTTGATGCTAGACTAAATACAGATTACCCTCCGAAGGCAATTGCAAAGGTACGTGCACTTGAAACAAAGAATTTTCTTGCCTAATGAAATTAGATTCCTGTCTCTTCTCCCAAGGTTAGTTAATGAATAACCAGGAGAGTCTGAATTAAGTGGAAAGATGAAATGTTTCATTATAGTCTATCATTTCTGCTTGATTTTCATGCATCTGCCTTGCTGAAACAGATGGCTGCAGTTGCTGCCTTGTGCGTGCAATATGAAGCTGACTTCCGGCCAAACATGAGCATTGTAGTAAAGGCTCTTCAGCCTCTGTTGCCTCGGCCTGTACCAAGTTAAACATCAAGCTTGCGAATTTTCTCCTTACTCCAGCCTTTACGTCATGAAATGAGAAAAAAAAAAAAAGAGATTGACATGCATAAGAGTCGAGAGGATCGTGATACTGGTGGTCACCTGGACAACTACTGTGCATTAATGTCATCCCCACCCCCCTTTTTTTCTTCCTACCGACTGGATGCCCAAGAAATATTGTATATTCGCTGTAATGGAAATGGCTTTGCATGTTGATTTTCATGGATTTGTGTTGAGATTTTGAAATTCCACCAAGCCACAGTTATTTAGGCTGTAGAAGTTGTAGTTTGGCTTTGGCCTTCCATCAGCAAGGTTCTTATTGCTGATTTAAGACAACTATGTTTCAGAATGATTCCATATGTACTATAGTTTGTTCCTTCTTAAAACTGTATTTCAATTACAGTCTATTTGTGCTGAGATTATACTTATGATGCAACTTGCAGTAATGTTTAGTATGAAGAGGCCACCAACTTTGCAGGAACATCTTGCCATTGGCAAGTAGAAAGACAACAGAATTTGTGAAATTGTACAAGTTTCTTTGTCGTCAGGCCACGGGGTTTGGTCTAGTGGGAAGAGTGCAATGCGTGATGTGTGGATTAGGCACATTGAGTTTTGAACTGTGCACCATTAGTCCTCGTGAATTTCTCGGTTAACAAGAAAAAGAAAAGTTTCATTTTTCCATAACATTGCTTCCTTTGCAACCATTCTTGAACATTCATCAAGTGCTGAAGTTATTACAGCCCAAGAAAATAGGACAAAAACTAATGGTTTTCTTCATAAACAATCACAAAATGAAACCCTTTGCATCTCTTTTGCTATAAGGGCATGTCAAGTAGCTATACATACCCATGTTTGTAAAGAACACAGAGTCAAAAATGAGGAATTTATATATACTAACTCAGTGACTCTGACTTTCATGCACACAAAAATGATTCTCTTATACATCTACTAGTATTAAAAGATATACCAAATGGAAGAAAATATATATGTATGTATGTATGTATGGCTCCTTTCTGTGCCCACTCCTCTCATTTCAGCTCACTGTAACTTTCAGATTCATCAATCTGGGAATTGCCTCTGTGCTTTTGTAGTTCAATCTTATGCATTTATTCGTTGATCGCTTCTAGTTTTCGTCATCAAAATTGGTCTATCGCTGCTATCTGTGTTAGACTTCCGATTATGAGATTCTGTTTCTTCAGCACCTGATTGATTCCTTTTCCGTCTTCGGCCCTAGAAAAGACCAACAAGATAAGAGATTAAGAATACATAACTTTCCAACCAAATGACTAAGAAAATCCTAATCAGTTAGTATATCACCTCTCGTGGTATCGGGTATTCCTCGGATTCAAGCATTCGAACGACTTGACTCATTGTTGGCCTCTTATCAGAATCTGGATCAAGACATCTTAAAGTTGTCAACAGAGCTCGTTTAAGGGCAGTTGTGGAAGGCCTTGTCTCGATTGTTGGATCAACTACTTCTTCTGAGCGTTTGCTGCCAACCATCATCTTGAGCCAGTCAACAAGATTCACCTGTATACCCCAAATAAATGGCATATCAGCATAATGATTACAATGGTTTGATGAAGTTGGTTAAAACCACGGAGATGATCAATGTTCAAATCTCAATTCCGAGACGAAAAAATTAGGAGATTTCTTCCATCTGCCTAAGCCTGGGCAGGAAAAGTTATCTGATACCTATGCTGGGGAAGGTAGAAGGTCCGGTGGAATAGTCGAGTGCACAAGCAGTGGAATCAAGAATCCTAACAAGGGGACTCAACAAAAATACAAGAATGGCACATCTAGGATTCAAATTTGTGACCTAAAACAAAATTTGAACCCCTCTTACCACGGCATTTGAAACTTGCCTTATGCGAGGGGGATTCAAAAACTTAATAATTTTGTTTTTATCTTATTTGTTGCACAGTGTAATTCTCTGATGAAAGGGATTCAGCCGAACCCCCTTCATTGAATTTAGCTTCGCCAAGTGCAAGTTGGCTCGAAAATGACATTTTGTGGTACATTTTGCTACTACTGGGAGAACAAAAACATACGACCTTGCGCACACATCCACTGAATCCTTTTGACTGTCATTAACTGTTCCTCTATATTTTTTCCTTTATATTTATATAACTCATGAGATTTAGTAAACCAACCCAACCAAGATAAATTTGTACGCTTCGCAGAATCAACTCAAACTGAGATTTATTGCAAGTCATAGGTTGTCATTAGACTTCCATTTTCTTGTTATTATCTAACTCAACATAGTTTAAATACTTAAGCAGTTTTGACAGAATAGTTACTCCTTTAGTTGGTCTTTACTTGTATATCCTCACATGACACATGCTAGCAAAACATTTGCTAGATGACCAAAGACATGAAATACCTCGACTTACTCTAAACCTTGTATTACCCTTTTTTCTCATTTTGATAAATGAAAATCCATATTACTAAATGTGGTTTCATATGGAATTACAATGTGGTTAGACATTCTATGAAATTAAAGCTTTTAATAGGGGTTAGATTTTTTTTATTCAAGTAGGTTTTCAGTACAGAAAAGAGAAACATATTTTTTAAAGATAAAAAGAAGCATAATTAAGATAAGCTAGCTTTAAATACTCCTTTATTCATAATAACATTGGGACAGCATACCTCGGGCGCAGGGCGACCATAATCCACAGGATCTCTTCCGGTGATGGCTTCCAGAAGCACAACGCCAAAGCTGTACACATCGCTCTTTTCATTCAGGAGACCACTATTTGCATACTCGGGAGCGACATATCTGTTGAGAGGAAATGGGCCAAACATAAAGAGGAATTCAGTGATGACTAGAAATGGGTATTTGACTAACCACTGATACCTTCAAGGCGTAGACAAAGAGAATATGCTCATCCAAGATAGCTCTATAAATGTACTTACCCAAAGGTGCCCATAACTCTGGTTGTGATGTGACTCTTCCCTGCACCTAGCAACTTGGCCAGGCCAAAATCAGAAATTTTTGCATTGAAGTCATCATCTATCAATATGTTGCTTGACTTGATGTCACGATGCACCACCTTGGGCTCAATTGCCTCGTGTAGATACGCAAGGCTACAAGTTTAGAAAGCATTTATAAGAAAACACAAAAAAGTATGAGATAGTAAATGCAAAGTTGATAATAGGAGAAAACTCACGCTTTAGCAGTGCCAAGGAGAATCTTCATCCGGGCTTCCCATGTAAGGTATCCGTGCTGTTGCATAGCTCCATGTAGCCACTGCTCTAAATTCCCATTGTTTACGCACTCATAAACCAGTAACCTAAATAAAACAAGGATCACCATACAAAGTGGCATCTGAAGTAAGTTCTGAAGTTGCAGCAAGCAGTTTTTTTTGTTTATGGTCCAACTGACAACACTGAAATTTATCTTATTGACACAAGATAAAATGTCTCTTAGCAACATGAAGTTAGGTCTACAAGAAGTTACTCTCCCTTCAGTTTGTACTAAAGAAGGTCCGCTTAACTAGCAAATGCCAAATCTTGCATATTTGCCAAAAAAGAGAGAATATAATCCAACATCAGCAGCGAGAGAGGATGGTGGAATATCAATTTTCCTTTTCCATAATATCACATGAAAAACTCATTCTTTCCTTTTTTATTTCCTAAACTGGGAGATGATGATCGAATCTCACGTATCAACATAAAAGTGCAGTTACACCGCTAGATAGTAAGTTATTGCTTCCTATATGATGTAATGAAGACAGACAAAAGAGATTAAAAAATGTGTACCTGTGAGTTCCTTCAATACAGTAGCCCAAAAGTCTAACCAAATTCTTATGTCGGACATGACCGATGGCCTCAACTTCCACTTGAAATTCTTTCTCTGCTTGACCTCTATAGATGGAAGACCCCATATGTCAAACAATTTATACATATAGTGAGGAGACTAACTGTTGAAGGAACAATATAAGCCTATCGAAACTTACAAATTATTCAATAGCTTTTTAACAGCAACTTCAGTTCCGTTGATCAGCTTTCCCCGATAAACAATGCCATAACCGCCCTCTCCAATGACATTATCCCTAGAGAACTTGTTGGTTGCAGTTTCAAGGTCCCTCAGAGTAAACCAATGACCCCAACCAAGGTGAGAGAACTCAGGCAGACCAGAGAGAGGAGATGGGACATTCGTAGGATGTGAAGTATGATATACTGTTCCAGTAACTCTCTTTTCCCCTGACTCTCCTTCTTTGTCTAAATAAGTAAATGAGCCGGATTGACTGTTAATGTCAAAATCTTTCATCTTGTCAATATTTGAATGTGCCAAAAGCTTATCCGAATCTTTCTCACAGTATGTGTCCTGAAATGCAAGGGGATTCCTATAGTGGCTCCCATAGTTGCTTGCTGAATTTTGATCAACTCTTATTTCTTTGCACACAGAAGGAATCTTGCTTATGGGTAGTGTATCGTGCGACTTTCTTGATTTTTTACGAGAAAAACAAAATGGCAGCAGCAAAAGAATAACCACAATAAAAAGTCCAACAAAGATGGCTAATAAAACCCACACCTTGAGATGAAATATATGGGTTTTCTTAGACAGTTGGAAATTAAGGTCAGATTCCATCTTAGTGAAACCTGCAAAATCGAAGATATGAACATCAACAAACAAAAAGAAAGAGAGTAGCATAAAAGGACAAACAGCTCCAAATTAAACTAGCAATCATGTATTTTCTATATCATCAACCAATCAACAATGCCTCAATTGCGAACATAGTTGGGGCTGGCTATATGAAACCTCTACGTCAATTTTGTTCTGTTTGGCCTATTTCGTTCATATACTGGTAAATAATTAGTCTTTTAAGGTAAATTTCGAGATCTTCTAAAACTAAAGGTTCTCAAAATATCACACTTATTCCTATACTAACACCAGACTAATACACAAAGCTATTTAAGTGTAACAACAATAACCAGTCTCTAATCACAACTAGTTGGCATTGCCTGGTAGGTATTTATATACATTAAAGAATTTGTTCATATAAAATGAAACTTTTACTATCCTAATGTATGTGTAGAACTTCATTAAAAGGCAGTCAAGCAGGAGACAATCAAATTTTTAGACACACCAGTAGAGGAAATGCATAAAGATTATTTCAATAAAAAGAGCCCCATCGAATTATCCCATAACTAGCAAACTCGTAGGAAGTAAATGAGAAGAGGGAAAAAGAGATCAATCCATCAATGATGTCTCTATCCTAAATTAGTTGTAATTGGCTATATGTATCCTCTGAATATATTCCAGTATATAGAGGGTGAATAGGAATATATACAGAGGATTCACCATTAGATTATTTTTACACTGACATCAATATGCCACAAAGTGTTTGAAACTGGTGTTGCAATCTCAGACAGGCAGAATTTTGAGGAAAAAGAAATATGATACTAATCCTATTTAGGAAGCGGAAAGAATTATTATAACTGAAATGGGAATTAGACTAACTTCAGGCAAATTTGGTGGCAAAGCTTCCAACTTTCTTAAAACACAAAAAATGTTCAAAGATTCAATCTTTACACTATCATCAATATGTCACAAAGGGTATGTCAGGATAATTACAACTGACGAGTTGCAGGCAAATTATGTACTTCTTTAATATAGAAGAAATCAAAGGCAAAGATTCAAACTTTCAATGCTAACACAAGTGTTCAAGCTCACAGAATCACATAAAATGTATAAAAGATTCAACCTTTCAATGCTAAAGCAAGTGTTCAAAAGCTCACAGAAACACATAAGATGTACAGAAGATTCAATCTTTACCTATTTATGATGAGATCCCAGAAGTAGAAGTAAGCCTCCAACAACACTACACACAAGCTCTACCCACACAATGAAGAAAAATCCAAACCCCAGATCTCTTATACTCCTAAAATGCCCAAACCCCATTTGGGAAATGAAGCCATTTCAAAACAAATCATACCCCAAGAATCCCATTTCTGAAATGGAGATATGCAGAGATACCAAGAAAAAAAAAAGAGGGGCCCTTTTAGAAATGGGAAAACAGACCTTCCTTAATTGAAGCATATGCCAAAAGTAAACCTTCCTTTGAAGTAAAATGCAAAGGCAAAGGCAAAGAGAAATCTCAACAAAGAAACATGAAATCTTGGGATGGAAATGTGGGGTTATTATCAGTGTTTGGTAGTGCCTTGCAATACAGTAAAATAGAAGCATGAAAAAAGTTGGCCTTTGGCTCAAATGATTTTGAAATTGAGTCTACTAATGAACGTGATTGATTATCAAGAATATCTCAAATTAATACTGGAGAGAGTAAATTGTACCAGACTTTCTCAGTGCTCTGCAAATGCAGCTTCCTGTCTGTTGGGGGTATATATTATTATAATAAATTATAATTGTAATGAATAATTGGCTACTGAGTCAAACATAAAATAAAGTACATGTAATTAACAAAAGGAAACAGGGTTTAGTGGGTAATAATTAAAATTAGAGGTAATGAAGAGTGGGAGGGGACAGGCAATGATGCAATTTCAATGAAATTTATTGAGACACATTATTATTTGGGATAATTACACTTTTGGTCCCAAATTATTGTTGAATTCTGGCTTTAATTTCTTGTAATATTTGGCTAATCACATTTAATCTTGATCAGCTAATTAAACTGTGTGTTTCTTTCTTTTGCAAGGCTCTTAGTCTTATCTCATGCAGTTTCTGACTTCTTGTTGATCCTTTCCTTCTCGAATAGGACACCATGGACTGAAAAAGGAGATGTATGTGTGATATTTAGAGTATTTTTAAAACTATATCACACGCAAATATCGAGTACCTGAAAAAATTTAACATTATATATTAACATTTAATAATTTGTTAAATTTTTGAAGATTTTCAAATCAAAGATGTACGTGTACCTATCAATTAATTAAAGGTTAAATATGTTTAACCAAAAACTACAAAGGTCAAAACTAAAATTTATTCATATTTAAGGGACTAAAAGTACTAATATCCCTTATTTTATTAGTGCTTAATTGATAGCACATTGTCGACTGTGTTATTATAATAATTATTAGTATTCGTATTTTCTTCGATTCATTTTACTTGTCATGTTTTTTATCCGCACGTCTCTTAAGTCAATATTAACTAAAAAGTTAATTTGATTAAAAAAAAATTATCTCAATTTAATACTACTCTCTTTTTCACCATATTTATTAGACCAACTAATTTTCATAAGGACAACACTTAAAATGAATCGGAGGGAGTAGATATTATAGTTAATTGCATTATAAATAGGTGGCGGACTGAGTTAAATGATACCTATTGCTAGTGAAAGATAGCTGATATTTCATAAAATTAATTAAAATACACGTAAACTGACTCGAATACCACAATTATATTTTTTTTAAAAAAAATTTAAAAAGAAGTTGGTACTATAAACAATTGACAAACCTAGGCCCTCTCAACTGTCAGTCTCTTTGATTTCTTGAAAATTCATTAAAATTGTGAATTTCCAGATTTGCATTTATTAATGAAAAGATTTTATAAATGTGGGGTGAGCAAGTCAAAAAGAAAAATAAGACTTGGACAGTCTTGAATGTCTTTTTTTCAAAATTATATGTCGACCAAATTAATATTTGACGGTGGCAATGCCACATTTTATTTTAGTTTTAGTTTTTTAATTTCGGGCTCGATATTTATATTGAAGTTTAATTAATTTTGATTCGTGTCGGATAGAGTTTATTTGAAGATAACGTTTTTAATCAAGAATTTTTTCATATACAAGGCTCGAAAAAGAAACCTTCTTTAAGAGAAGGAGTCTCATCCGGCATCCACTGCACCACGTCCTTTGATAATTTTATGATTTGTTTTTTCATTCCCTCCGATCCTTTTTATACACTGGCCATTAAAAATATCATTTAATAACATTACTTATAAGTGATATTTAACAAAATTATACTTTCTTCTTAAATGAATTATATATAATAAATAATGTCTTCTTGTTTTTTTTTAAAGTGATAAATATTTTGAAATAATTGTCTGTTATTTTTGCTAAAATGACAAATAGAAAGATCATAGGAAATAATATATAGGAAGTTTGAACTGATAAATATACACATACTCAAAAGTAATATTTTAAACTCTCGTATTGAGTTAAGTCTGAATTTCCAACGACTCTAAAGCTTATTTTATTATTACGAAAAAGAAAAAAGTTACTTCATGAACACTAAAACAAGTTAAAAAATTTATACGTACATGAACAAAAAATGAATTTTCTAAACGAATTCGCAATTACTATCACAAAAAAAATTAGACGGTCACAAATGAATATTGTAGTGGTTGTTAATTAGTACTAATATATATAGTACGTACCCCCACCATACTAACACAAAAAATCTGAATATG
>JACEIK010000986.1:76536-117373 GCA_018107945.1 Datura stramonium | reverse complement strand
AATAACAAGAGTGAAATATACGTAAATTTTATCTTAAAATATTTTAAATTAAAAAAAATATTTTAAATATATTCTTGATTTTTTAAAATAGTAATAATAAAATCGAAGAAAAAACATATGTACTATGTTCATTACTTTTTTTTTCAAAGAGATGCACTCTATTTTCTTGCATATAGTGTTTCATGTGTTATATTTATGTCTGTTCCATTACCGACCAGACAGAAAAAAAGTAGCCGCAAAATTTGAATAATATTGTAATAAAACAATAATTACGCTTCAATCTCGAATAAATTGAGGTTATGCAGATATTTATAATTTTGAAATTAGTTATGTAAAGCCAAATTAGTTATCGATAGTTTGTATTAGCCTATAATATTGAGTTTCAACATATATGTAGAGTTAAAATGCAGAAGAAGAAATAAAAAAAATAGGAACAATTTTCAATCATGATTATTCAAATGTTATCAAAAATCGCCTTAGTCTTGGACGAATTCATTGTCTTTTGGCCTATGCCTATCAAAATGTATGCAAGACTGATGGAGTCACAAAGCGTATTTATAGGTAGATTAGAAATTCTTAGGTAAAATACTTTAACTCCAAGGACGGGGACTTCTCCATAAAATACGGTTTTTCCCGACGAATCCTAATTGATAGTTTTTTCTATCAAGAAAACTTCTATATATATGTATAACCAAAATTATTATCTGTCAGATATATTATTTAATTGAAAGACAAGATAAATAATTTATTATCTAATATGTGGACCACATTAAATATCTCCAAAAGAAAACACGTTTTTCCTTACATATAAATCTCGAATAAGATTAAAATTTTCAGATAGGCGATCGATCTATATGGATTTCAGTCGCTTTCTCGAGATAATTTTGTGACTTCAGGTCTACCTCATTAATTCTAACAATATTTTTGATCGCGATAATTTAACGTATCAGCTTAGAATATGATCAAATCATTACAAGCGACTTTCTCCAATTTTGTCATTTATGTATACTACTTACATTTTCTATCGAACGTGATAAGTTTTTAATTTTATCTATTAAAATTTTCAGATAGGCGATCGATCTATATGGATTTCAGTCGCTTTCTCGAGATAATTTTGTGACTTCAGGTCTACCTCATTAATTCTAACAATATTTTTGATCGCGATAATTTAACGTATCGTCTAGAATATGATCAAATCATTACAAGCGACTTTCTCCAATTTTGTCATTTATGTATACTACTTACATTTTCTATCGAACGTGATAAGTTTCTTTTAATTTTTTATAAAAAAATTAAAAAAATTAAAAAAATTAAAAAAATTAAAAAAATTAAAAATATTTTTAATATTAAAAATTTATTTACATTCACCTAAAAAATTTTAATATATATTCTTCTACTATATGAGGTGGATTTTTGTTGACTAATGAAAGACAAGGGACCCAACAATTGAGCTATCAATAAACCACATTTTGATACATAGCATTAGCATTATTAATTTAATTTTGTCCTGTTTCATTAGGATTAGACAAAATTCAAACATATAATTATGTGAATTAATAAACAATCATGTGCTGTTGCTACTTCAAGAAAGATTTATTTAGTAATTGATTAAACATAAGGAATCTTCAAATTTCATCCTTCCAAAATTCCGTTTCGCTCGAACTCCGACTGGGTCACACGACATCAAACTTTGCCGCTTATGTCATGCTCCACTTCTGATCTCCAACAATTGAATTTGAATATTTGTAACAACAATTTCGAATAATCCCTCTAATTTTTTGAATTTTGAAAATAGAAGTGTATTTAAACGCAACATAATCATATGATTATAGGATACTAGAAGTCAAAAACACATTTAAAGAAAAAGATGAAATGATTAAAAGAATATCTTCCTACTTCGACCAAATCAAGATGTTAATCTTTCTTGTTTGGGACAATGGTCATAGAGCTAGTATGTGATATCCCTTTTAATATTTTTTCTTAAAAAAAAATATTATTATTCGAGTCAAACTTAATGCGCTTCAACT
Source organism: Datura stramonium (assembly GCA_018107945.1). Lineage (NCBI taxonomy): Eukaryota > Viridiplantae > Streptophyta > Magnoliopsida > Solanales > Solanaceae > Datura > Datura stramonium. Next base: position 115,346 of record JACEIK010000986.1, on the reverse strand, counting down.
AATTCATTTTATTTGCTATCTCCTATCAACATGAATATTAGATAATTCTTCTCACCCGAACTTAATTTCCTCCCATCTATCTAGCATTGATAGACAAAGTTGACTGATATTTGTGCAAGTAGAAGTAACAAGTACACAATAGAATAATTAAGGTGCACGTGAGCATTGGTTGACAAAGTTAGACTGGTATTTGTGCAAGTAGAAGTAACAAGTACACGATAAAATTATTAAGGTGCGCATAAGTTGATTTAAGTAACCAAAAGGGGAAAGTAGGAACCAAATTTTTGCATCACAACCCCTGCATTATCTGCACATTTTAGTTAACACTGCAAATTTAAACTATGATCATTCTTCAGAACTGTCACCTTACAGACAGTTTAGCAGACAGAAGGAAAAGTTCACAGCTTGGCTATTTCTCTAAGTTCTTGTGTTATAGCACACTTTCATCTCATGTCACCAAAGGGGAAAAGTAGGGGAAAATAAACCACCATTGGCACCAGAAGAGGGATAAAATAAACAAACGAAACTCGTTCACATGGTCGTCTGATTCGACCTCAAAACACCATTGTTGGACAGACATACATGAAGAAATAGCATATGAGTAGTAATATTGGTGTTATCTTTGTCTCCTTGCAACTCTTCCAACACTTCAGAGTTTACAGAATGAATCCAATGCACCATAAAAATGCAAAGAAAAAGTGAATACAAGACAAATATCGTGTAAGATTTACATAATAGAAAAAGGAAGGGAAAGGAAAGGAAAGAAAAGAAATGCACAACAGAACAAATATGATATGCACAACTCAGGCAAGGAGATTGCGATAAACGAACAGCTCTCCACGAATAGTATTCCTCTGATACTTCTTTACAGTGGCACCATATAGAAAATTGGATGGATCCGTCCTTATAGATTTACATGAAATCTTGTCCAGGCTTTAGATATAGCAATCTCCTTGAAGGCGCTGGAGGTGCCAGTCCAGGGATATCCCTTATATCCTTGTTGTGAGGATTCACAATCTGAAAACATAAGAAAAGAGAAATTCAGCAGTAAAACACAATATCTACGTGCAGTCAAGCGAATGGTTAAATGATTGCAGAGTTTTAGGCAGAAATGGCTAAGAATAATACGAGCCTGAAGATATCACCACCTATAACCAACATTTGCATAGCAGATACGAGCTCTTTTATGAATCCATGCAGATAATACAGGCACTAAAGCATCGCCATAACTTATATCAAAACCTCATCTATACAAATCCCAAAAATGGGGAAATAATACTATGCTTATAAAGCAGAGACTCATATAGCCTTTTCCCAAAAGTTACATGACCTACACATCTACAACTTTAAGCAGAACTGCAAACTCCATCTTTTATATTGGGAGATAAGTGAGCAGAACAGCAACATGTGCTCTTGAGTTGAAAGAGGCAGTTAGGATATCTATGATATGTTTGGTAACATATTTGTATATAGATATAAAGTTGGACCTCCCACTTCAAAACTGTAGGAGTCCCCTATAATTATATGATATGTTTATTTACTTAAACTAATCCATGGTATGAAAAACTACCTTGACAACAATTATGGCAACTACACCACAGACAATCAAGAAGAGGAAAAGCATGATGCATTTATCCGTGGCAACCTGAAAAAGTTGGGAGCTCGATTAATTAATCAAAAAAGATGAACAAACACAAACACTTCACAAATATGGGGATTTTACAACATACCTGCCGTCCAATTTCCTTGACAAGCTGGGATGCTTTTTTAATGGAGAACTGAATTGTGTCAAGCTCATTGACAACACGACCCATTTGATCAGTCTACATAACAAAGAGACTACAAAAAATTAGCTGGCTGTTCTAAAACCAACAAATCAAAGGAGATGAATAATTGCGATGACACTCACTTGGCCTTTCAAGGTAGTAGCAGTTTGTGTTCCCACTTCAATTGTTTGGTGGACAACCTACAGATTAGAAAAAAAAAGCTTAAGGTATGGATGGTAGATAAGCTGAAACAGCGTCAAAATGAACTATGAACCTGTTTGGAGCGTTCAATGGCTTGATCAGTTTCATCCATTGTCTTATTTCCAGCACTGATTAGCTCCTGATTTGACATTGCTGCAAGAAAATTAAAATGAATGAGAGACCAATACAACGAGTCCACGAGTTGCTTGGATGCATTCTATAATATAAACTTCCAACTGAACAATGACCATCATACAATCTAAGTAAATAAAAATGACATGTACAAGCCTTCACTTCACTAAAGACACTTCGGTGCACCTGAAAAACTACTCTAAACAGGCTCTTAGTATAAGACCAAATTATTGGCACTGTGGGAAACACTGAGCATTCTAGCAAATATTGGCATCATGCCATCATCTACTTCCAAACAAAATATACATACTTATTACTCCTACTCCCTCCGTCCCAATTTAAGTGTCTCGGTTTGACTGAGCATGAAGTTTAAGAAATAAAGGGAGACTTTTGAATAGTCCTTTAAGTCTTGTAGTCTTAAATTTGCCATGATGTTATTAGAAAACTTACAGAATATAGAAAGGGACACCCTTCTGGGACAAACCAAAAAGGAAAGTAAGACACTTAAATTGGGACAGAGGGAGTACAAGTTAAATTTAAGAGTTGTTCCAACCTGATGCCATTTGGACATTTTCCTCTGCTATTGGTTCACTTGCACCTGCTCCCATGTCAAATAGTTCAACCCTCTTATTTCCAAGGGTGCTCATATACCTGCATCCCAGACAATTGAAGAATGAGGCAATAAAGGACCACCCATTAATTGTATCAAAGAACCTGAGCAAATTAGAAAATGAAGCAGTAGCATAAGGTTTTTAGATACTCTTTTCTTGAGACTTATTTAACTGTTCATTGGCCACAATTTTCTTTAAAATATGGATTTCTAGTACTGTATAGTTTCCAAATTGAACAAAATTTTCTTCTCAAGAAGTCAATCCAATTGACATCAAAAACAAATCCTAGAATTAGAAGGTTTTATCTTCACAGACAAGCCATGTAATTCAGGTAAAGGTAGAAAATTTATTGACCAGTAAAAGCATATTGATGTATACTGGGATTGCAGCCTTGAATCAGCATTTGTATATACACATTATGTAATTCTGAAATAAAGCAATGCACATCCAAAAATTCATGGACAGCTCTTCCAAACATTCTACACACTATATGAAACAACATCAGAGTTGAGACAAAAGAGACTAGAGCGGAAAAAGAATAAATTGGAGTGAACTCACGTTTTTCTCAAGCCCACATATGAGTTTAGCTCTTTGATCTGCAAAATAAACAAATTTAGAGCACTACTCACAGAACTTGTATATGTAATATAAGTAAAGTGAATGGACCAAACCAAAGGTGTGCTCTCACGAAGACAGCTCACAAAATTAATAATCGCCACCCACATATCTTGATCCCTTTGTAATACCTTTTTATGGATATCCAAAGTGGAATAGAGCAGTTTGTAATTGATAAAAAAGGCACACACTGAAAGATAAATAACATGGTGGTTGTCTCTTTTTAAGGTAAATTCACTCTTTTGTAACTGTAGTAGGCTGAGATTGTGCACTGTGTTTTCTTGGTTATCTATCATTTCAAATTTGACTCTCTGTCGAAGCTTATGTTCACAACGACAGTGTCATAGGGCAGTAGATAGGGAAGGGTGTGGATGAGAATAAGTTATCACAGGTTCACAGAATAAACTAAGATAATCAACCATTGGCGGAGTGCATGTGTTGCTTACCATTTCAAAGCCAAATTGGGATCCCCATAAACCCCTTTTTCTTAATAAGAGATACCAACTTACCATTGATTGCTTCTCATCATTGAGTTGTTTGTTGACCTCGGGAGGATTTTTACTCTCCTCATCTTTAATTTCACGATCAAACTCTTTAATTAACCTAAAAGAAGATTGGGAAAGTAAAAGTATCAACAAGCACCCTAACAAGAAAACTAATTATTCACTACCCAAGAGACAATTCATGAGTAATACCAAAGTTATTTCTGATAAATTAAGCACTCTCATAACAATGATAAATAGAAATAAGAACTTGTAAACAGCAGTTTAAAGTCAAGACCAAACAAATACTATAATTTCTTTTTATCAAGATAAATACTACTATAATTTCTTTTGGTAGATATTGAGATCTTTTATTCGGCTTAGACATAAACCCAGTATTCTAGTTGCTTGAATTCCTGTAATACATTTGTGAAAGAATCAAACATAATATTCAAAAAAAAAATGAATGGATCAAACATTTCATCATTAAAAGTGGGAAAATCCCATCTATACAAGTATGGAGTTAGGTAAAAGATAAAGAGTGCTACCTTTTACACTCTCTCATCTTCCCAGTAAGTTCTTCCAACTGTTTACTTTGTCTGTTGGAATCTTTGATCTTATCCATCTTTTGAAATCCATTTCTGAGGAAACACAAAAAGATATGCCAATTAGTGTACATGTCATGAGAAGAAATGGTCAAGGACACACACATGCATTGCCTGTGAAGGGACAGAAATCTTGTAGAAAGAGAAGAGCACCACAAAGCACTTCCAATTATAGAGACAGAAAAAGTAACAACGACTATTACTATGCCTTAATGTCATATTAGTTGGGGTTGGCATCATGATTAAAACAAATGAGTTAACTGCTACTGAAATATATCTTTGTCGAGGGGCAAAAAGCACAACCTTGCTGAGTTGATGCAGCACCGTGAGCGTTTGTATAGATAGACAGACAGATGGAGAGAGAGCAAGAGGAAGACTACAGCAAGTATGAAATAAACATAATATAACAAATCTTTTTCCAATCTCTCTCAATCCATTAGACTAAAGTATTTATTTCAAGTACATCCACACCCAAGGATGTGGCTTAGCAGTCAATGAAAATGGGGGGAAAACCACAAAGGTCTCAGGTTCAAATCCTGGTAGAGGCAAAACACACTAGGTCTAAGCCTTAGTTGGCAGAGTGACCCCGTATCTATGATAGTGGGAGACTAGAAGGTAGCAGTTACTTTGTGGAATTAGCCGAGGTGCGCGCAAACTAGCCAAACACCAGTGTCATTAAGAAAAGAACATTCTTTTTCTAAAAAGGCCTTGGCGCGTTCCGCACTACAGTTTGTTAATCACCCAGCACGCACATGATCACGCACGGAAAAATAAATGCATCCTTTAGTGCATTATATAATGATCTAGAAAGTTACGACTAGGCATGTATACATAGCCATATAAATCTTTCAACATTTTACCATTTTAACCATAATGTCATATCATACTTCAATATTTTACTATTTTAACCATAAAGTTAACACAAGCACTATAACAGAAGAATATCAATTATGGGCAACACGGATGACATATGGAAGTGTTAAACTTTGTGATATCCTAATATCCTATGATGCGTTATTGTTCCAAAGCACAACACTTAGTAAACGGCCTAGTTTATTCATTCAGATGGTTCATTTAGCGATAGCCATCAAAGAACATTCAGTCAAATAGCTTTGGTCCTTACATTCTGAATGCATAAAATTATTTGACTAGCTAAAATGGTAAAATGGGGCTCCAGAAGGAAGAGCAATAATTTGATAGTCATTGATCACAAAAAAGAGTTTACGCTACTATAATAACTTAGCTGATTTGCTAACCTACAAAGATAATGACTCATAAGATACTGAAACCATGACCAAAATTCATGACATGTTACAAGACATCTCCCCAAGGAGCTCCACTGCAAACTAACTTAAATCTCTAATTGAAGCCCCAACCTCGTCCCACTCCAAATCAATCAATTAATTAACCCTCAGCGCCAAACAAACCGGAATAAGCTATACAAAATCCTCTATATCATTATTAGACTATTTGTTTAATCTAATTGTCAATTTACCGCAACACTCTTACTCTGACCAGCTCAATGCTTTTGCACGTGCACGTAGACAGAGTTCTACCCACATGTATCAACTAAACCTCAATTCCAAATTAGCTAGGTTGCCAATATAAATTCTCTATATCATAATTAGACTATTTGGCAGTCTATCGGTTAACCTACCACAACCATCTTCCTTTATTCAAGTTCTATGTTTTGCACGTGCATATAGGTGGAGACCAGAATAGGAAAAAAATATATTTAACAATTTGTATTCTTCATAATAGCTACTCTGCCTATTTAGAGGGAAACTTCTTTCATTTCACTGTTGAAGCATAAGAATATAAAGCAATTAAACTCAGAGATTATCCCACAAAGGAAAGATAAACAAATTTCATTATTTTCAATAATATCTCAATTAGCTGCTCTATACTACAGTACAAGCCTAAAAGATTCCATTTTTATCTCTATTACAAAAAACAACAACTATAATAACTAGGACTCAATCCCAAACTTATCAGAATAGGCTATATAAATGCTCTATATCCTTCCCTCTTCATCTGGGGCCCTATCATTCCAATTTATATACCTAAACATATATAATGCACGTCAACAATGGGACCAAAAAAAACCGCTACTATTCATTATGTTGGAACAAGAAAGACGAGAGAATTTACGCTAGGGCTCGGAAATTATCCCGAATCTCTCCATGGATCTGTTCCATTTGTGGGTTCATTTGCAAGCCCAAGTTCGCCATTTTTTGAGCAATCGTTTCCCCTTTTTTCTCTTCTTCTTCTTCTTGGATAGTCGCCGGTTAGGACCCCAAACAAATTCCTCACCGGCAGATCAAATATAAAAACACCCAACTCCCCACAATTCAAAATTTCACCCAGAATTCACACCATTTTACTCCATAACAATAGAAAACAAAAAAAAAATAAAAAGGGTCAGCTTTACAAATAATTGAAACTGAAACTGAAACTGAAAACTAACAGCTCTAAAGTTGGTAATGTTAAGACTTGATTGGGGGTTTTCAACAAGGGACAAAAAGGGACGGAAAACCCATAGAAGGGGTAAATTAGATTTGGGGATGGTTTAGGGTTCTTGCTAGAAACGAAAAAGTGGAAAAGAGGGAAGAAGAAGAGAGAGAGAGAGAAAGAGGGGAAAAGAGAATTATTTTATTTTGTGTTTTGGTAAATAAGGAAAATAATGATGGGAATACAGGCTGCCAATGGCCACTTTTTTCTGTTTCTTTTCTCTTCTTTCTTGTCAATGTGCACATGACACCCTTGCATTAGTTTGCAACATATCATTAGTGTTTTTATAATCGTGGCGTTCGAATCAGTTTATATCTTTTCCTATCTCATCGTAATATTATTTTTATCAATAAGGATCATAATAAAGTAATTGATATTTCCTTATTTTTAAGTTTTAAATTCGAGGTTTAACTATAATGTCATTTTCAATTAAGAAAGTATTTTTTGACCTGAGTTGAAACTCCCTCATCGTGGGACTTTCTCACATCATTTGCTTCTACTCAGTAAAATTACGCAACCTATATTTTTAATTTCAGTCAAACTTAATATTTTCGATATAAAATATAAATATAAAATACAGTTAAGTTTAATCAATAATAAATTTACGATTTATAATTTTATCTATATAATATGTTCATGAATCTATCAAGTTTTGGATCTAAATATNTTTATATAAAATCACATGAAAATGTATACAATTACTTAGCTAAACAAGACTAAACTAAGTTATCAAGTGTCACTCGGGCATGCTATTTTGCCCGAGATCAAGTCCACAATAACATACACAATTCGCCAAACAAGAAAACATACACAAAGCTCAGTATTATCAAGAAGCATACACAATTTCCAATACCTTCAAGAAGCATACACAATTCTCAGATATATTAGGAAGCATACACAATGCTCAGTGTTGTTAAGAAGCATACATAATCCCAGTGATATCAAGAAGCATATACAATGCCTCGACCTCCATGGTTCACAACTGTATCACTCCACAAAATAAATTTATAAAGAGAGTCTTAGTATCCTTAGACATAAAGTATATGCGGCTGGCCTCGAAGATCACTGATTTTGTCAAACACACTCTCGTCCCAACACATGAGTGGCATAACACATTTTTTAAAAACAAATTTGAAAAGCAAGCACCCAAAGCTTAAAGTCTCACTTACTTCAAATTCACAACTCAAGCATCCTTTTCAATAAAGTAGAACTATACTCTCGGATCTCTAGATCACCTCAAAGTACATAAATAGGGATTTAGAATAGTCCAAAAACCTTAGGTTAACATTCTCTTAATTTTTAAAGTGAGTCAAATTTGCGATCAAAGGTTGACCTAAACGGGCCAGAATTTCCAAACCACAACCACTAATAGATTCTCCTCGATGAGAGAATTTCAAAATACTATTCAAATTTGAATTATTGATAATGTTTTCCTTTCAAATCAATGATTTAGACTGAAAAATCCTAGGACTAAACTTTCTCAATTGCTCAACTTTTTCTATGTTTCCACCATAGAAATTCACCGATAATTATATAATAAACTTAACTAAGAAAATTAGAGGCATTACATTGATCTTTAGATTGAAAATCTCAAATTTCCTCTATTTTTTCCTTTTCTCTTTCTCCTTTTTTTTCTTTTCTCTACTGCATTTTATTTTGTTATGCTGCTGCCGTCGATTTCTACGAGCCTTATGAAGACTTTCATTTTCTTTTGTGGGCTTGGCCCCTATTTTTAATTTTTAATTTTTGTTTAAAATTCTTATTTTTCTTTTTTTTTCTGCTAAATTACTAAATAAGCCTTCACTAATTATTATTCTCCCCCACTTAAAATAACCTTCATCCTCGAATGTGTTCAAAACTTTTGTCGAAATATATGAACATTCACTATGCATGTCTCGCTCGGACTCTTCGGTAGTCTTTCCTAGCATATTATTCTATAGTAATACGTTGACCGTATAATGCTTCTTTGACCTAAGCTAACAAAGTCATATGTTCAAATACAGAATATCAACTTCCTAAATAATGCAATTCTCATTTACCAATACTATCTCAGTCTAACTAACGTTGGATCACAAATATATATTCTCGAAATGTATTTGATGTGCCAGAAATTTGCGACACATCTTTACTTAATTTCATAGAATTTTTCATGTCTTTAGAAGTTAAATTAAGTAAAAACTAACCTCATTATTTCATGTTTCAGGAACCCAAGAAAAATAAAGATGAGAGGTTTTAAACCGAGATAGCTGTCTAAAAGATGAGACAAATGACGGACCATCTGTCTAATAGACGGTCCACATGTTCAACCATCCAAGTCCACCCAATGATTCCATAAACCAACTTGAAAGAGTCCTTAAACGATAATTTGAAGGATGAACCATCCTTCCAGAAGATGGTCTATCAATTGAAGGACGAATTCAAGATGAGGCAACATGAATTTGTAAAGTACGATGCCAAAGATGGACCATCTTTTCAAAAGATGATCCTCCAATCAAGGGACAATTTTTTTTGGATAGAGCCAAAATATAAACGACGGAACAAAGGAAGATCCATCCTTTCATGGGACGATCCATCCCCGCACACCTGACACATTCGAGTTTAAATTATTTTTGATTTTTTGGGACATAGTATAAATAAAATTTTCTTCTAATCTTTATGAACCTTGGATTCATTATTTCCGGTAGAGAGTAGAGATAGCTAGTTTGCTTTACTTTTCATTGTACATCTTAGATTTTATCTTGTAATTTAAAGATCTAAGTTCATCTATAGATTTCTTCTACAATTTCAATTTTCATTGGTGAGAATGTCTAATTACTCTCTATCTCTTCTTCTTCTTCTTCTTCTTCTTCTTGCTATATATAACTAAACTCGGATCTAGGATTGTGAACCCAATGGTTTGTGAACACTAATGATCTCACTTTGATAGAATTGAGTTTGGGCTTATGAACATTTGGTTGATTATTGTTTTGTAGTGTGTGATTAGTGATGAAAGTCATCCAATCCTGCCCAATTACCTTCATGAGGCTCAAAAGAGAAAATTTAGGTTAGGTTAGCATCAATCAACAATAACTCAAGGCATAACACTTGTTTAATCGATTCTACTAGACATAGGTTGAATTTCAATTGGCAACAAGCAATTGGGTAGAAGGGAGTTCTCTTCAATTTGACAAAATTAAAGTAGATTGACACCTATAGTACTTTTGAAAGATACCCATGGATTGCCTAAGTCTTTTCTTGCATGTTCATCCATAGCCCATTCTCAATCTATCCATATTGGGTGATTAGGGGAATCGACCCATAAATTGGGGTCACTTTCATAGAATTTCCTTAAATTGATTACAACCTTAGCAATTTGCATATAATAACTGTAGTTAAATTTTATCAATCTCAATTTGAATAAACTCTAATCTTGCAATACTATATTGATTACTACTAGATAGAGTGGGCTTAGCATAGTCTCTGTGAAATTTGACCCCAACTCCACATTAGATTCTATATTTGTTGCGATCGTTTACACTATGGCGCCATTGCCGGGACTACGATAATAAGCCCTATCAATCTAGTCTGCTTGCTTAGACCTTTTTTTGTTTTTTTTTTACTTTTTTCTTTGTTTTTGTTGATTGGGATAGGATCATTTCCACTTTACCGGCAGAATCGGAGACCGTGTTTGCGGAAGTCAACAAACAAGTTGACTACACAAGCGCCATCATTTCACCAAGGGTGAATGCTTTGTCATTCAAGATAGACGAAATCGTCTACACCATGCTTAAGGCAGAGGGGCAGTTTCAAAACTCCACGGACAATGACCCTCATCAGCATTTAAAGAATTTCTTGGAGGTGTGCAACCTCCACAAGAAAAATAACGTTTCTGATGATGCTACCCGATTTAGAGTGTTCAAATACTCTTTGGCCAGTGAGGCAAGAGAATGGTTTCACAAACTACCTCCAAACTTGATCTATACATGGCAGAAGCTAGTGCTTCTTGAAAAAGTGGTTTCTGCCTAGCTAAAAGGCAAGCAATGAGACAAAATATTCTATTTCTGGCAGCTCCCTTGGGAGAAATTATTCAAAGCTTGGGAGAGATTCAAGAAATATATACTTCGAGCGCCTAACCACAAATTTCCCGACCATATTTTGCTTGATAAGTTTTACACCGATTTGGATGCATTGACTCAGTCCGTTGCAAATAATGCCGCTGGAGGATGTTTCATGGAAAATACATTCAACAAAATTGACATCATATTAGACTGAATTGCAAAGAACAATCATGCATGGCATAGAGGGAACCAAAATTGAGGGCTCAATGTGGGTACTCCTTCATTGTCTTATTTGATAAAGGAGAACCCGGAGCATGATTAGATGATGGCTGCCATGGAAACAAACATAGCCCTTCTCACCAAGAAGTTGACCAAGTCTGAGGTCAAAAAGGTACATGCAGTTGAAGAGACCATGAGTTGTGCTTAATATGGGCATGGATGCTCCCTCCTCCATATCAATATCAACCATTCCAAGAGCCACCTCCTACGCAAGCTGAAGACACCAACTATGTTGTCAACTCATCTGGTGGCTATAGACCCAATATCAACAAGGCTACCCATCTTCTTCGTATCAACGACAATGAAGACCTCAACAACAAGGTAAGGTTAATATTATCCAAGAAATAATAATGGTGTCCAAAATTAGGATTGGTACAATGGTGCGACATAGGAGTGCGTTTATGTTTCTTCTTTACGAAATAGGATTTTTTTGGGCATTTCTAATAATATCCATCCTTGTTCCTATTTTGGCATTTTTTGAAAATTTTCAGAATCGAGGTTTATCTTCTAATGTTCAATCGAGAGGTCCCCCTTATATCTCTCAAAATTGGAGGGAGGGTCCTTCTCATGAAAATGGAGGCTCAAAGCTTTAAGGAATGTTGGAGAAGGTGTTTGCCAACCAAGAGAGATCGGACGCTTGCCTCAAGAGATCCATTAAGATTTTAGGCTCTCACACTTCATCCATTCCAAAGCTAGAGCAATAGGTGTTGGATCTTTTCCGTGACCAAAATCCAAAGCAAAAAGGACATCTTTCTAGTGACACAGTGGCTAATCCATAAGGACATATAGGACCTTCCAATGCTCGACATTCAATAGAATTGTCATCATATTAGACCAAATTACAAAGCACAATCATGCACGACATAGAGGGGACCAAAATTGAGGGCTCAATGTGGGTACTCCTTCATTGTCTTATTTGATGAAGGAGAACCCGGAGCATGATCAGATGATGGCTGCCATGGCAACCAACATAGCCCTTCTCACCAAGAAGTTGACCAAGTCTGAGGTAAAAAAGGTACATGCAATTGAAGAGACCATAGTTGTGCTTAATATGGGCATGGATGCCCCCTCCTCCATATCAATATCAACCATTCCAAGATCCACCTCCTATGCAAGTTGAACACACCAACTATGTTGGCAACTCATCTGGTGGCTATAGACCCAATATCAACAATGCTACCCACCTTCTTTGTATCAAGGGCAATGAACAGCTCAAAAACAAGGTCAAGGTTAATATTATCCAAGAAATAATTATGGTGGTCAAGATTAGGATTGGTACAATGGTGCGACATAGGAGTGCATTTATGTTTCTGTTTTACGAATATGATTTTTTTGGGCATTTCTAATAATATCCATCCTTGTTACTATTTTGGCATTTTTCGCAAATTTTCAGAATCGAGGTTTATCTTCTAATGTTCAATCGAGAGGTCCCCCTTCTAACTCTCAAAATTGTAGGGAGGGTCCTTCTCATGAAAATGGAGGCTCAAAGCTTTAAGGAATGTTGGAGAAGGTGTTTGCCAACCAAGAGAGATCGAACGCTTGCCTCAAGAGATTCATAGAGATTTTAGGCTCTCACACTGCATCCATTCAAAAGCTAGAGCAATAGGTGTTGGATCTTTTCCGTGACCAAAATCCAAAGCAAAAAGGCCATCTTTCTAGTGACACAATGGCTAATCCAAAAAGACATATAGGACCTTCCAGTGTTCAATGTATGGCCATTGTCACAAGGAATGGAAAGATTATGCAACCTTTGAATATTGAGCTTGAGGATGGTTTGCTTGAAAATGAGTTCGAGATTGTTCTTGAGGTTGATGACCAAGTTGAGAGGCTGAAAAAGCCTTCTATTGATGAGAAAGTTGAAGGTGGAGTCAAAAACCCACCTATGGAGGAAGTTGCCAAAGACAATTCAGTTGCTCCAAAAGAGAGAGGAAATGCCAAGGGAGGTGTAGATGACTTTGCTAAATATTTTCCTACGCCTATTCCTCCATTTAAACAAAGAATAGTTCAACAAGCTCTTGATGCGAAAGTGGCAAAGCACATTAAGTGGATAAAATAAGCAACATTTCGGATACCACTTGTAGATGCCATCAAAGAGATGTCCGATGTTGCTAAGTACTTGAAGATGAGGTTGACAAGAAAGCTTCCATGTGATAAAGAGGAGCTGATTCCTGTGACGCACGAGTTAGTGCCATTATTGCCCGCACATATGTTGAGAAGAAAGGAGATTCTGGAGAATTTACCTTACCTTGTAGGATCAATAGATATAACTGCTTGCATGCTCTTTGCGATAATGGGTTGAGTATTAATTTGATGCCTCTAGCTATTTACAAGCAGTCCGAGTTATTCATGTTGAAGTCCACCTCTATCTGACTCCAAATGGATGATGAAACAATCAAGACACTGATAACACTCAAATCACACTCCTGTAAAAGTATGACGCAGACGTTGTCAATATATTACCCAAAAAAGGTTCGGGTCGATCCCGCAGAGAATATGGTTAAGATATAGAATAATGCAGGTATTTAAGCTTTTAAGTATGATATCTCCAAAACGAGGGGGTTTATAAAAGCAATTATAAGACATGATTGAGAAGTGGTTGTTGTTTACCAAGATTTTCAATTAACTAGGGTAAGTATTTTCCGTGGGTTCATAACTACTTCGGGCTTAAACATGTGATCTATCCCAATGCTTACTTGTAGAACTGATAACTAGGGTTCATCCAAACGACTGGTTTGTCCCTATTAGATGACATACTCAATCACCGGGTTAGGTCACATGAGCTATTTCAATTCAACCATTATAATTTATTCCAAATTAACTATCTTGCTACGTAACTCAAGTCATACAATGACCCATAAAGATCAAGAATTTGTTGTAATTCCCTTTTCCTAATCTCTACTTCTGTAGATTCAAGCAAGTCTTAACGTTGCGCTTCATTAAAAAAAATTAAAGATGAAGAAAATACAATACAAGTGTTTAGTATTGGTTTAGAATCACTTCGTGTAACCCTAGTTTGTTAATTCACCATGGTTCCGACAATCCTAGCTGTGGAGATTTTAGCCTCTCATGATTGTAAGATCGTTATTAGCATTCATAGACAAACACATAATTGAATACTTACAAAGATTATTGAAAAGAAACCTACTTGATTATTGCAACAATTGATGAAGAATAATTCAAGAACAAGGAAGAGAATCAAGGGAAGAAAATCTGCAAGACTTAAATTAATTGTTAACAACTTGTCTCTCAATGTGTTTCGTGTAATATGAACTCAATAATCAACTCTCTTTACTAAAAATAACCTAAAAAGTATTTATAAAAATATTTGGAACCTTCTCCTAAGTAAACAGGGAAACTACCAAAAAACTATCGCCGCCTTCGCCTACAACTTGTAACACGATTATACGGGTCATACCTTGACCCACACATTGGCTGGCATTTGCTGAATTTGACTAAGTGTTGAATTCAGGTACGACTTGTACCAAGAACATACGAATCGTACAATCTTCCCGTGGTTTGAACTTGCACTTTCTAGCATTCTCTGTTAACTTTCACGAATGGCTTGGTACGACTCGTACCTCAGTTTCATGATTCATGATTCATTCTCGTACCTTAAGATCTGCCAGTATTCTCTTATTCTAGGCTTTTCCATGATTCCTTGGTGCGGGTCTTAGGTAGTTCTCACGACTCGTGGTTGCTATCCGTACCAGGATACTTGGCCTGTGCAAATCTTCTTGAATTTACTAAGACTACTATGGTACGACTCGTACCAGGATGGTATGGCTCATACCATGAGCCATAAGTTGCCTTTGCCTCACACTTTAGTAGTGGACCTTTCGACGACTCTTAGTACGACTTGTACTGAGGTCCTTTCTTAGCCATTTTTCTGCATTTTCCTCCATCTTTTGCACAATTCAGCTCCAACATTCTATTTTTCCTGAAAACAAAGTAAAAGTGCCTCATATCCATATAAACACACATAAGTCCATGCTATTTTCCTTAGTTTTAAGCATCGAAAGTGCTGTAAACTCATAACACATCAACACCCTCAACTTAAGAATTTTGCATGTCCTCTGACAATGAAAACAAAAACTAAAAATGACGCTTAACTAGAAAGTAAACCTAGAATACCTACAGCCAACACAACAAAATTTGCACTATAAATCACAATCAACTATTAACCCTTTTTTCACTCAAATTGAATCAGCTATGCACACATATAACCACAATCAATGACATATAGGGATCAAGATATGACATCCAACGATTAGCAGAGAATTAAGTTATCACCAATGCTATTTACACAGACAATTGGTAAAAGATAACACAAAACAAGTACCTTCACAACAAATGAAGTCCCCAACACTCACAAATATATAAAATAATGAACTTGGGACTCAAATACTGCACATCGGATATCATAGGCTTGCCCTTATTTTCTCTACTTCGGATCTTCAGACAGTTAAGCTAGGATCACTATAGGACTTTGTTCGGCTTGTAATGTAGGCTTCGGGCTGGGTATGATAAATATGAAATTAAGTGACTAAACCCTCCTTGGCACTACATACTTGTGGCTCCACTTTTCACTTTTTACCCCATTTTTTACTTTTTCAACCTTCTCCTCCATTTTCTCCATTTACATGTAATATGTAGGTGTGGTGTGTTTGTCTCAACTTTTTCATTCTCTTTCTTTTGTATTTTCTTTTCTTTTCATTTTTCATTTTTTTCAGCTCTTTTTCTTTCTTTTCTTGTCACACTATAGCTCACCCTTCTTTAACCTTTTTCCTTTCTTTTCCTTTTTCACCTACCCATAATCTATGCACACCTACTATAGCCACCCTCAACTTAGGCACTTTGCTTAGTTGAGGTTCACAATGTCCAAGGAGGGACCAAGGCCAAAACAGGTTCATTATAAACAATGGGTAAGGTGAAGGGTTAATTAAAGAAGAATGGTCAATATAAAGCTCAAAATCAGGATCAAGGGATTCATTTTATTTGATAGGGTAATTTAAGCTAAAGCGGATAAAAATAATAACAACCTATGATCATATCCTAACCAACTATCCTAAAGCCTCTACAAAGACCGACTAGGCAAGTTCTAGATCCTCAACATAGTATTGTACTAAATATACAACCTACCTCACTCATGGTACCGGTTTGCATTGAATCTACCTATTTAGTCCATGCACGGCTAAGCTACAACCTCATGCTAATAATATTGCCATACAAAGATCCACAAAATTCATGCAATTGCAATTAACTACACAGCTAATCATCAAAACAAAATTTTTAAACAGGGTCAATTTTTCAAAAACATCAAACTAGTGCATTTATTGGCTTCAAATTAATTCTAATCTACTTCTAATTAAACGAAAACAACCTAAACATGCCAGTTCTACTAGATAGAATGTCTGAGGAAAAAGACACACAACAAGAAAAATCGTCGGACGAATCAAAATCCCCAAAAGTACAAGTACACCCCCTTTGAAAAACATGCTTCATCCCCGAACCATAAAATATGTAAGAATAAGGGAAAGAGACATACTTGTGCGCACTAGGTTCTCCTGTCATCCTACGGAAGTGGTACCTCCGCTGCATCAGTGGCGCTAACGATCGCCGGCACACTCAATGGTGCCTTAGTTGGGGGTTTGGTTACCGCCGCATCACTAGTGGTCACTTCGTGACCTCAATCTCCATTCTGTCTGAATGTGGCTCCCTCCAAGGGTCCTCTCCACCCGCAATCACTCTCTTGGTGGTGGTGGAGCTCCCCGCTCCTCTAGATCACTCTTGCAACTCCGACATATATGTGTCGTGAGTTTGCAGGCTCTCCACTGTCGCTCGCTTTTTCTCTTTATTCTCCTACTTTTTACTCTTCTTTAAGGGATCATTTTCAACTTTCTCCGAGACCCTCTTCTTCCCTTTTCCTACACTAGTAACCATCGGGCCTTAATATGCCTCCAAATCGAGCTTCTCATCGAGCTCAACAACTAAGTCCGAAAAAGTAGGGGTTGCTAGAATCGCCGATTGTCTAGATGACACCTCCGTCACTTGGCTTCAAAGATCCCTTAACTCCTTCCTGAGGCTACCATGTCTGGCTGCTTAGTTAGGCACTCATTAAAATGACACTCAAACCCATCTATCCGATCATGCAACCCCCTCACGACCTCCTCAAGCTCTGCCTTCACCCAAGGCTTGATGTTCTCCATTATAGACTGCACTTTCCTCTCGGTCACCATTAGCCTTTTAGCCATATTTTAGAGGAAATCATGTAGGACCAACATATACCCACCTGGGGTCTGGCTTGGGAGACCCATCAGAGGTGCAGAGGAAGTACTAGGAGCTGCCTTTATATGGACGACCTCTGTAGCCAGTGTCTTATCTTGATCCACTAAGGTGGAGGCATTAACCTGCTCGCCCCTAGATGCTTGTGGTACTAAGACTGTGGTAGGAAGTCTAACCCAGCTCATCGGGTTCTTCTTATCCCTAATCAACCCTATATCAGCAGCCTTTTGGCCTGTAATCTCCACATCAACATCTATCAGCAATCGCACCCTGTGTCTCTGCACATCCAATAAATGAGGCTTGAAAATGGCATAGTGGTGCTCAAACCAAGAGCACAATCCCAAATTTCATTAGAAATCACCCTTGGGATGTTGATGTCATATCGGGACATGATGCATACTACCAGGGCTTCTCTATCTGCACTGAGAGTGTTATCGTTCATGGTTGGCATCAATCTACTGTAGATTAGTGTCCAACAAGCCTTCGCGATGAAGTTCAGTGAGGCTTTAGTGACCTTCTTTCCACCAGCCACCCACTCGGCTTCCTCCTTGTCCTTAGCTAGGACTCCAGCTAACCACGTGAGTTGTCTTTGCCTCTCCTAATGACCCAACTACTTAACCCATTTTAGGGAATCTATCCGATGGTCGAACTCTGTTGTGGATGATGGAGCTATGAACTGTGGTCCATAGAGCATTCGGGTAATGGTTTTCTCTAATATCTTGACTTCTTGCCCTCAAACTACTACCTTGTCAAGTTTGGGCTGCTCCTTTAGTCTATTGCCTGTCTGTGCATTCTACTCTAGTGTTGCATAATAGTTGGCATAGAACTCCCTGACCATCTCTGGACTGTATAGGGGTCCTAGCCATCCAATCAAACCAATAGAAGCTGAAGATCCGCTTTGTCTCCTCAACCTCATTCAAGGCACCAGTGAGGATTCACAGTTCTTCCTGAATGCTACGCCTTGGTCGACCCTTGGATGTGAGCACCAAGCCCTGCTCATAGATCTCTTATTCCCTTAGCACATGCCACCTCATAGAACGTCTCACTGGGGTGGGGTCTGTGCAGTTTCCTCTACATCATCTCCTTCTTCAGACCTGGCCTCATTGTTTCCATCTCTAGGTTGGGCCTCCTCGGACCGCTCATATCCCGGACTCTTTGGACTGCTCCTCAGCTCCCTCCTCAGACTGGGGAGCTCCAGTAGATGGGTTGTTGCCGCCTCGGCCTGAGCTCTAGCCTGTGCCCTAGTGGTTCATGGCTCATCAGTGTCGGAGGTCTCAACTTGGTATTCCTCCATTGAACCACTAGGGGTGTTGCCTGCATGATCAGAGTCGGAGGGCTCATCTCCCAATGCCCTTTGAGCAGCAATTTCAACTCTAGCTCCCTTGTCTTGGGTAGTTTTGATGCTCTTTTCTTCATTATACTTGTGGAGAAGAAGGTTAGTATGTATGATATGAGAAAAAGAAATAAAGAAAAATTGTCCGCTGTACTTTTCCATGAGTCTATTGTATGGGTCATACCATGATGGTACGACTCGTACCAAGACTCATAGTTCATGATGATTCTTTCACGACTTCTTGGTATGACCTGTACCAGGTAGGTATGATTTGTACTAAGAGTCATATGAGGACTGTACTAAGATTCATAGTTACTATCTTTTTGTACGACTCATTTTACGGTTCATGATTAGGTTCTGTGAGTCATACAAAGGGTCGTACCGTTATTTGTGAACTTTGACCCTTTCTACCTCATGGTACGATCACCAGGTATGACTCGTAGTAGGATGCTATGAATCGTACTAAGTATTGTACCAACACTTACACTTTTATTGACTTGGGACAGTCCTAACGATTCATCATACGAGTCGTGGTATGAAATCACGAGTTGTAGGAAGACTCATGAAGCCTGCCCTCACCTTATTTTTGTTCAGTTGTTCAGGCAAACAATTACTTTGTTTTGGGTACTCAGACTTCCCCATTTTTAGGCTACCAATGTTCATTGTTTAGACCTACCCAGTTCATTCCCAACCCATTTCACACCCCGTTACTCAATTTTTCAACAACCCAATTTAATGTTTGAGCATTTCAAGTTTCTACCTATTCACTGGAATCACACAAGCTACTGATCATCTTCCTTAACCAATTTTTGGTGAGTTTGAGAAATCACATTCATCAATCAGTTCATATAGAGCAAGCTATTTTCCAAATTTAACATGTTTACTTACTTGAATTTCAAGTGTTTTCCTGCTTCTTGCTTGTTTGAGTTGGGGTATGAGTTTTGATTGTATAGGTGTAAACTTGCACCAATTTGAGCTTGAATCAATTGGAATTTTGAGTTATGGGTGTGTGAGTATTGGGTGATAGTTGTGGGTTTAAAAGTTATGTTTGTGTGGGAGTGAACGTCTGAGAAATTTGATTTTAAATAGGTTAGGGCAGATATTTGAGAAATTCGGGTCAAGTCAGGTCTAATTCATTAATTCAGCCCGTCACGACGCATACCACGAGCCGTAGCTACGGCTCGTCCCTTGGACTTGTAGCAAGAGACTTTGGAAACTCACCTGGGGACCTACAAGTACATGGTACGACTTATATCACTGTGGTACGAACCGTACTATGGCCTATAGTTGATCACTTTTCTGAACTTCCACTTGGCATGGTTTACCATTACAGTAAGTAGTACAACCCGTACAACATAGGTACGATTTGTAATAACCAACCGTAACATAAACTCTTGCTTTAGCTCAGTCTCTGCCTTGAACCACGAATGATACTACGAGTCATACAATAGTAATATGACTCATACTGAGATTCATAGAATAATCCCGTGCTACAATTTTCACCCACTTGTTTTTGTTTTACCTGCACACTGAACACCCAAAAGTTAAGATACTTGGGTTTCCTCCCAAGAAGCGCTTGATTTAACGTCACGGCATGACGCAAGTGGTCTGGTTACTCAAACTTCACCAAACCACCTAATGGGTTGCCTCCCAATAAGCTCCTGATTTAACGTCGTGGCATGACGCAAGTCTCTGGACTACTCAGAAGTCATCAGGAAACTCAAAATCATCATCGATTGCTGAGACAACCCTAAACTTATTGGGCTGCTTCATTGACCTGCAGACATCAAAAGTGACCTCCTCTTTATTTATCCTGAACTTTAGTTGGTTAGCTTCAACATCCACCAAGGCTCTCTAGAGGCCAGGAATGGTCGCCCCAAGATAATGGGGACCTCAAAATCAACCTCGCAATCTAGGATTACAAAGTCCAATGGGAAGATGAAATGATCCACTTTGACAAGCACATCGAATTGGATCCCCACTGGCTTTTTGGCTGTATGGTCTTCCATCAATAGCCGCATTGATGTTGGTGTGGGGTCTCCCAAACGCAGTTGTTTGAATACAACTAATGGCATTAGGTTGATGCTATTTCCTAAATCACAAAGTGCCTTCGCAAACTCAAAATCATCAATCGTACACGGAATGGTGAAGGCACATGGATCCTCCTTCTTTTGAGCTAGGACCCATGAAGTTATGGTACTGCAATGATGGAAGTTACCTACCGACTCATAGCTCATAGACCTCTTCTTAGTCACAAGGTCCTTCATGAACTTGGCATACCCAAGCATTTGCTCCAATGCCTCGACGATGGTATGTTCACAGATAACTATTTAAGCATAGAGAGAAATTTTTGGAACTTACCATCTTCCACCTTTTTCTTCATCCTTTGAGGGAATAGTGGCGGTGCTCGAGGGATAGCCTTATAAATTTGCATGCCCCCTTGCTTCTTACCATTATCAGCTTTGGACTTCTTTGCACCAATTGGAGCCCCAGTCAACTTAGCCTCACCTATGAGCTCATGCACAAGAATCTCATCTTCCTCACCAAGCTCAATCTCCTTTTGTCTTTCCATCTCAACTACAACCGACAGAGGGGGGTCAACTGTGGTCTTTCCACTCCAAGTCATCATAGCCATACAGTGACTATCATTCTTTGAATTCTGCACTGTTTTGTTAGGAAGTGTTCCCTTTTGCCTTTGGTTTAGGGAAGCCGATATCTGACCAAGCTGCTACTCATTCTATTTGATCATAGTGGCATGCGATTCAACTTTTTGGTTCATACCCGATATATCCCCCCGAATATCTCTCAGCTGATCATCGGTGGAATTTACCTTTTCGAGCATCTCAACCATCATGTTCTCCAATCTTGAGGGTCCAGTCTCACCCTCACGTGCATTAGAAGGAACATACAAACCTGTTCGATCGTTGCGGTAACCATCATTCTTTCTCCATTCTCCCTCTCGCTCACTACCTCGGCTCCTATCTCTATACCCATTTTTGTTATAGTTGTCTAGATACTGGTTTTGACCTTGATTTTCAGAACCTTGAGCCAAGAGTCCTATCTAGACCCTTGGGCGTTGGCCCGAAAATCAACCTCCCAGTTTTCTAAAAAATTTGCCTCCTCTTTGGAATCTGAATGCTCCTACCCCCATTCCTGACCCTGAGCTCCCACTGCATTTACCTTTCTAGCCCAGTGCCTATGATATGCTTCGTGAGCAGGTATAATGATGTCCGCATATGAGTCAACTCCTAATCACGCTCCTCCTCTTTTTTTCGTTGATCTGCAATCACACCAATAACAATACATACCTGCAGTTGATTTTGCTTCCCTGATGTGCCAAGCCATGTTAATCTTAATCACTCTGTCCAGAATAATGGCAGCTTTCTCCCACGTGTGACTCATCAGTGCTCCTCCCTCTACGGTATCTGCTACAACTTTTGTGCTGTTATTTAAGAACCTGTAAAAAATCTCCAACAAACTATCATCTGGAATTTTATGGTTCAGGCACTTGGTTAGCTTCTTTTTAAGTCTCAACCAGGTTCATGAAGTGCCTCTGTTTTCAGTTGTCGAAAGTTATGAATCTCGTCCTTTTGTTGTAGCATCCTGGAGGGTAGGAAGAACCTTTCTAGGAAAGCCTGCTTAAGCTCGCTCCAGTTGGTAATGGAGTCATTGGGAAATTTCGATAACCATAAAGTGGCCTCTCTAGAAAGAGAGAAGGGGAAAAGTCTAAACCTTATTGCATCTTGGCTTACACTTGGTAACCTGTACGCCTTGCATATTCCGACGAAGTTCATCAAGTGCAGGTTGGCATTCTCAGCTACATGACCACTAAACACCCCTTTCATATTTAACAACTGTATCATGGTGCTAGTGATGTCAAACTTTGCCCCAACAGGCAAAGGTGTTGGTGGAAACTTTGCCCCAGCAGGCAAAGATGTTGGTGGAAACTTTGCCCCAGCAGGCAAAGGTGGTGGTATGATAGCTCCAGTTGACCCGACTTCATCAATATCCGAGTCATCCTCATCAAAGAACTGAGGAGAATATCTCTGTCTTCTATTTCCCCTTCCAAGGAGGCCAACATTCACTACTTCATCCCGAGCATCCTCGACTTCTTGAAGTGCAGTTTATCGAGCTTCTTCAACAAGATGGGCATCTTTTTGCTCATGGTTCTCTATTCTCTACTGTGTTTGCTCTAGTTCAAGATCAAGAGGAATCAGGGGGTTTCCGCTCCGTCGAGTACTTGGCATTCACCAAGAGACAACCTGTGAGTGTCAGAAATAAAAAGAAAACGTAAATGAGGAAATAACAACTAAAAGTTAAATACATCAATTACTCTAATCATAAGTCGTATTCCCTGGCAACGATGCCATTTTTGATAATGTTCAAATCACACTACTGTAATAGTATGATGCGAACATTGTCCATGTATAACCCAACAAAGGTTAGGGTCAATCCCACAGGGAATATGGTCAAGATATAGAATAATGCAGGTATTTAAGCTTTTAAGTATTCTACTCCAAAAAGGGAAAACAATTATAAGACAGGATTGAGAAGTGGTTGTTGTTTACCAATATATGTAATTAACTAGGGTAAGTGTTGCCCATGGGTTCATAGCTACTTTGAGCTTACACGTGTGATCTATCCCAGTGCTTACTTGTAGAACTGATAACTAGGATTCATCCAAATGACTAGTTCATCCCTATTGGAAGACTATATTCAATCACCAGGTTAGGTATCATGAGCTATTTCAATTCAACCGTTATCAATTTATTCCAAATTAACTATCTTGCAACCGCAACTCAAGTCATACAATGACCCATAAAGATCAAGGCTTTGTTGTAATTCCCTTTTCTTAATATCTACTTTTCTAGGTTCAAGCAAGTAAAGAATTAGGGCAAGTCTTAACGTTGTGCTTCATTAAGAAACATTAAAGATGAAGAGACTACAATACAAATGTTTAGTATTGGTTTAGAATCACTTTGTGTAACCCTAGTTTGTTAATTCACCATGGTTCCCACAACTCTAGTTGTGGAGGTTTTAGCCTCTCATGATTGAAAGATCGTTATTAGCATTCATAGACAAACACATAATTGAATACTTACAAAGATGATTGAAAAGAAACTTGCTTGATTATTGCAACAATTGATGAAGAATAATTCGAGAACAAGGAAGAGAATCAAGGCAAGAAAATCTCCAAGACTTGAATTAGTTGTTAACAACAACTTGTCTCTCAATGTGTTTCATGTAAGATGAACTCAATAATCGACTCTCTCTACTGAAAATAACTTAAAAAGTATTTATAAAAATATTTGGAACCTTCTCCTAAGTAAACAGGAAAACTACCAAAAACTGTCGCTGCCTTCACCTATGACCCGTAATAGGATTGTACAGGTCGTACCTTGACTCGTACATTGTTTGACATCTGCTGAATCTAACTAAGTGTTGAATTCAGGTATGACTCGTACCAAGAACCTAGGAGTGGTACAATCTTCCCATGGTTTGAACTTGCACTTTCTGGCATTCTTTGTTAACTTTCACGAATGGATTGAGATGACTCGTACCTCAGTTTCACTACTCGTGACTCATTCTCGTACCTTGAGATCTGCCAGCCTTCTCTTATTATAGGCTCTTCCATGATTCCTTGGTACGGGTCTTAGGTAGTTCTCATGACTTTTGGTTGCTACCCCTACTAGGATACTTGTCCTGTGGAAATCTTCTTGAATTTACTATGACTACAATGGTACGGTTCATACCAGGATGGTACGGCTTGTACCATTAGCCATAAGTTGTATTTGCCTCACACTTTGGTACTATACCTTCCCACGAATCTCAGTACAACTCGTACTAGGATGGTATGACTCGTACTAAGGTCCGTACTTAGCCACTTTTCTGCATTTTCTCCATCTTTTGCACAATTTAGCTCCAACATCTATATTTCTTGAAAATAACGTAAAAGTTCCTTATATCCATACAAATACACCTAAATTCATGCTATCTTCCTCCAATTTAAGTGTTTAAAGTGTTGTAAACTCACAACACATCAGACACTAGTGGAGGTGGTGGAATATGTGCTAGTGAAAGTTTGTGTTTCCGATTGATTTTGTGGTTCTAAACTGTGATATAGATTGGGTATTTCTATCATGATTTGGAGACCTTTTATGGATACTATAAGGCCCTTGATGGACTCAGAAAAGCACGAAATCATGTTTCAGGTCAAGAATGAAAGCATCACCTTCAAAGTTGGGAGAGGTCATTTGTTTCCCATAGCAGTTGGGGACATCTTTATTGTTAATGTGGAGAAAACTGCTGCTGATGTGGCTGAACATACCATTGCTGCATCACCCAAGAGAAAGAAATCCAAATCAAAATGGGTGAAGCAGTACCTTTGTGGAACCAAAAATAGGAAATGGGTGAGGAAGTTCCGTCCCTAGGATGGTTCACCATGTTCATGATCAGGTAGCTTGCATTGTTCCACGATGTTAAATCAGGCACTTTTTGGGAGGCAACTCAAGAGATGCTAAACCTTGTGTAGTATCCATGTCGTGTGTCGATGTTAAGTTAAACACTTCTTGGGAGGCAACCCAAGCATTTTTGGACTAATGGGTGTTGATGCATGTAGGTACACTTGAAAAAATGGAGGAAATTGATCTAAAATAGAAAAAGGGAATTATGGTATACAAATGAAGGTGGAACAGAAAGACCGTCCTTTAAAAGGATGGACCGCATACTCTACTGTCCTTTAGTATGTGGGTTCTGGAAAGAAAAGGGCAAGAGCCGGTCTAATGTGCGGACCGTACTCTACCTAGACGATCCGCCACTTGGAACGTGTTTGATTTTTAAAATTGTTGTATGTGGGGTATTTTTTGAGATGGAGTTGGGTCAGGTTCTTTACAATTTTTTCCAGGTTAGTCTTTAATAAGCCACCAATGGGCTGAACCGACCCGACCCATGAGTTTTTAATTGGAAATCAAAAGGGGTACACAGGCACATTTTCTCGACAATACTCCCTTCTTTCTCTTCCCTCATTCTCCCTTTAATCTCTTCCACATTGCTACAAACCTCCATTTTTGTTTCTATATTACTCGATATTTCTGCTGCATTGCATCCATCAAAAGCACACAACGCACTGCACACAATCGAGGATTTTTGAAGCCCGAAATTTCGTGCATTTCTTCAATCAAGCACACGAGCACTTGAAGTATCTAGGTAATTTTTCTCGTATTTTTTCTTCTCTTTGAATTCCCAATGTGATTTGTATGATGTATTGACTTGGGGTATGTGAACCTATTCTTGGAGTATGACTTGGGGGAGAGAAGTTGGCAAAATTTGCTAGAAATTTGCACAGGGCTTAGGTGATTGTTTGATTGAGCTTAAATGCTGATAAATTGATTAATGATCTTGAAATTGATATATCCCCATCCCACGTGTATGTTTCTTTTTTTCAAATTTGAATTGCCTAAAATGTTGGAACTGTGTTGAACCCTCAAAGAACGGAGGAATTGATGGATTTTCTTTTCCTAAGATAGATCGTTTACATC
The DNA here is from genome assembly GCA_018107945.1 of Datura stramonium. Classification (NCBI taxonomy): domain Eukaryota; kingdom Viridiplantae; phylum Streptophyta; class Magnoliopsida; order Solanales; family Solanaceae; genus Datura; species Datura stramonium. The sequence continues at coordinate 88,954 of JACEIK010000986.1, read as the reverse complement.
TCCATCAGTTCAAACACCTAAGCTTACTGAGTCAAAGGATGACTCAAGGTATGGACCGCCTTTTGAAAGGACGATCCACACCGTAAATCGTCCATTGAAACAATGGACTTGAAACTTCTGGGGTCAATCCACGGTATAGGGTACGATCCATCCCTACAGAGTATGGACCGTCCTTCCAGCCATCCATTGAATTTTTTTTCTGATTTCATGTTACCCTTAGTCCATGTTCTGACAAATTTGTACATGATCACAGGTAATGCCACCAAAAAGAGCTGTACCTAGAGAAGGAAATATAATTACACCGAAGAGGTCCCAACTTAGGGACGAGGATGAGGAGGAGTACTTACCTCCAGGTAGCAAGAGGACCAATGAGAAGTAGATGCGTCACCTATTCCTTCGGGTGGCATCTACAGAGACACCATCTCTGGGATCTTCATCCCAGTTGGGTGTAGATCGTGGTCAGGCCCAGACCAGTGGGGCCCAAATTGACATTTCCTCTATCGAGTCTACTGAGGAGGAATCTTCCAGCCAAACCTCCTCTCCTCAGTAGTTATAGCAGAGTTGAGATAGAAATAGGGGGAGGAGATGTACACGCTTCGATGGACCGTTTAGGGTGCTAGGGAGCGATACTTTAGGGGCGAGAGGCCGTTAATGGGAGACCTCATCGGAGTATTACTAAGGAGCATAATATTAGCTCCAATGGCTTATAACTATACCCCAGCATCACGGAGCAGCTCAGATTCCAACACTGGGAGTTTCTATTCTGCCTGGTGGGCTAGTACATTTAAACACTATCTGCGAGTTTTTTTAATTGTATATGGGATGATCCTCTTATGATCAAATCCAGTGTTGAAGATGTAGATTGAGCCACTGATGTCAGTGGTTATCAGGCAAGTGTCATTTGATATCTGCCCCGAGGTGATCAATCAATACTATTTTGGAGATAATTATGAGGTGGTGGACACCTTCGCATATGATGAGATAGCTGCCCGAGGTCAGCAAGCTAGAGGGTGGATGGCCGGAGTAATATCCAGGGGTACACTAGTGTGGGCTACTCTTGAGACAACCGATATTTTCAAGAGAGAGCTCCAGCTTCTGGCCAAGTTTTGGTGGAACATTTCATGTAGCAGGATATGTCCAATGAAGAGCGACAACAAATTATCACTCAAAGACACTCTTGTCATGGCATTCATCATGGACAAGAAGAGGATAGACACCGGCCAAATGGTTCATTTGGAGTTGAAGGATAGCGCCATTCAGACTACCTCATCTCTACCATTCCCATGCTTTTTATTATAGCATTGTGCCAGAGGGCAAACATGCCGATCCTACCGAGGGAGGACTTATTCACCGATGCTCACCAAGTGAAAGATATCACCAGGATGGGTGATGACACTATGGTCACCTCGCCGAGCTGCCCTAGATTTATACTACCGAGTAGGCCCACTACTAAGGGTTAGGGCATCCAAATTGAGGAGCCCACATCACAGCCCACTAGTGAGTCAGAGCAAGTAACAGTAGATCCAGCCACTACTATACCCATTCCATCCACACCAATGAGGCCATTACTTAGCTCTAGAGATTCAATGACTGGTTTGGCCTCAAGATTGGATAGAGAGGAGCAACACCTTACCAAGATTATTGAGCGAGCTCTTCCGCCACTCTAGGACATAGTCAGGAGCTCTCGCTTAGAGGTCATGGATGCGAAACTGAGCCAGTTTAAAGGAGGTTCTAGTTCTTCAGATATATTGAGCCTCCTAGCTGATCTATGGAGACCAGATCTGCTGTCTTGGAGTTGTAAATATGTGAGAGGCTGCTAGAGGAGGTCCAGATACCATTGGTGGACTAGAAACTATCCATTGCCAGCATCATGGATTTCAATCCTTTTGTGGTGCTAGTCCACCCAGATCAAACTCAGTCCAGTCTACCACCAGTTCCAACCACCAAGGCTAGCACTCCAAAAGAGCAAATTCCTACTCAAACTCAGGCCTAAACAGTTTCTCCTGCCCTTTTATTAGATAAGGGAAAGGGAACAACACATGAGGCATCAACAACGGCTTCAGCTGTTCTCCTAGCAGAGGAGGAGGCCCGCATGAGGACGATACATATTTCACGAGATGAGATTCGACGCTGTGCTCATGATAAAAAGGCTAGCCTATCAGTACCACCTAATTTAGTAGAGAGATCTAAGCATTACAGAGAGTTTTTTCCACTCTTACCCTTTCATTTTGTTTTTCTATGCATTGAGGGAACTGTGTTACATCGCAGAAATTTTTTTGGTGATTATTTGATGATTGTATAATAAGTTAAGGGAAGTACAAGCTGTATATTGTTATTGTGTTGTTGCTACATTGATGATGCGTTTTGGAGGCAGTAACAAGCTGGGAATACACTCTCTTTTAGTAAGGATTGGATACGAGGAAGGAGGTAAGAATTCTATCTTTTAAACTTGCAAAAATCTTAGCTAAAAAGCTTGAAATCGGAAGTTAGACTAGGCTGCCACTTTGGTGTCTTTTTGCTGAAGCTTCTATCTATTTTTTTAAGGATTGGAGTAGTCTTTTTGGATGGAAACATACTTCATGTTGTGAGGAATAATTTCTAGAGAATTTAGGTAATTTTCCTCTTCTCTTTTTCCCTTAAAAATTTAGTAGAATAAGGTGTAGAAAGGTGACTAAATGTTGTTGTTGTCATTGGTGGTTGTTGTTGTTATGGATGCCAGTAGGGGAAATGGTTTGGCTTCATATGTTGGTACAAATTAGAATTGTTGTTCGTCTATAAACTCAAGAAATTGAGGAGGTTAAAGGCTGGTTTTGAAGGAGAAGGTTGTCTAAAGAAGCACATTGGAATAAGGTATGTAAAGGCGCTGTTGTCCTGATTTTTCAAGAACGATTTTGTACCATTGAAGGGACCAATATCTCCATGTATTTGAACTCATATTGAGGCATGTAATATTCTATCCAAAAGGGTTAGGAACACTTAACCTTAAGTTTGAATGATAGAAAGTAATGAAATGATCAATTGCAAAGTGAAAGACACATTGTTTACGATTATTGTCATAGTTTTAATCGAGTCTGAAGTCCCTTTATCATGGGCACTATGAGCTGGTACTTCACTAAATATTATGTTTATGTGATATTATATGTGTTTAGAACTTGTTTGCTGGATGAAAAGAGTAAAAGAGACTATCACTAAATTGTGAACGAACTTAAGACTAAGGAAACACTTTCAAGCCTAGTAAGGGAAAATGAGACCACCTAAATGAAAATGCATTAAAATGGTTGCTTACCTTTTCATACATATGTTATGGAGTATGTAAGGCTGAAGGGAGACCCCCTAGTTCCTCTCCCTTAGCAGAATATCAAATTAGCGAGCTTCCGGGTTCCAAGGTCCCTTCAAACTTTATTTATGCATCTCTTTGAAACTCTTGGGTCATTCACATATTCTTACAATCTTTATGAGTCTAAAATATATGTATATATTTACTAATTGTTAGCTTAACATGTTATATGCACTCACTTGCAGTTGTATGCTACAAATGAGGCCTACCTAAGCCAGAGTACTATGATTTCTCATTTATTATGCTATGTATGTTAGATTGGCTCAGTGTAAGCTGTATCAGTTTTATTTATGACGATGATATGAGACTTATAACCTCACCATCGACCTGCTACATCCGGTGGGAAATTGTTTTTGGAACATTTGATGATATAAGACTTACGACCTCACCATCGACTTAGTATGTCTGGTTAGCAGTTGTCCTTAGGAATATTTGATGATATGAGATTTATGACCTTACCACTTACTTGTTACGTCTGGTGGGAAGTTTTCCTTTGATATATGAGACTTATGACCTCACCATTGACCTGACACATCTAGTGGGGTAGTTGTCCGTTAGTTATGAAATCTCCGAGACAGGCCCCTTGATAGGGTAGTATTTGCTTGATTTAGCTGAATCAGTATTTAATTACAAATTGTGTAGCCTATCTGTAAGATTTCCTGACTTGTATATGTACCTACTTGGTTATATTCATGTAATGTGTTACATTTAGCTCCGATATGAGTTTCCAAATTCTTAGCAGGCTCCTATGTTTTCTCTAACCTTCAATATTTTGGATATATTTGTATTTTCAGTTGCAACATTTCATACCAGTACATTTCATTCATATTGATGTCCTTTTGCCTGGGTACCCCTTTTTATGCAATCGTGCTGCATGTACGGGCAAAGGCTTAGACCGTCAGACGCAATGGGAGCCAAAGTTCAGCAGGATATTGGTATGCTCCCCTCTTCCAGGAGCCATGTTCCAGTGTTTTTTATTTTGTGTTTGATGTGCAATTTGGGTATTCCGGGGCCTTGTCTCATGTATTTTAGCTTATTAATCTCTAGAGTCTTGTGTGGACTAGTTGTATAGCTGTTCTGGTTGTGTGGCCTTGTTGGCCTTCTGTTGTGTAGTTTAGCTTATTATAGCTTGTTCAACTTTATAGTTGCTTTTGTTATTGTCAAAGTCATGGAAGGTGGCGTAGCGGGCCTTTATGCTATAGTTATAGACATTATATAGCCAGTTTCTCGATCATCTCTGAGTCGAGGACCAGTTGCGCCCTCCCTAGTTTTTGAGTGTGACAAACTTGGTATCAAAGCGAAGTCGTGTCCCAGTGAGTACACATGAACATGTCTAGTAGGGTCCTGCTTATGGGTATATTGTGCACCATACTTATAATCAGAAGGCTAAAGGGCATTTAGGAGTTGTTTCACTGCTTTTTACTAAAACTTCATGCTTTAGAGTGCAATCAGAAGTATCTAAATTGTGCTATTGTTTCAGAGTATGCCAGTGACGAAGAAGATGACTACGCGGTTGATCGGTATAGCAATGGGATAGGGAACCAATTCACCCTTCAGTAGATCATGGAGATAGATTAGAGGCTTAGGGTGAGTCTCCTACCCCAAATACTACAGTTCCTTCAGCCCCATTTAGGGTTGCAGCATATAGACCTCTTGTTCCTCCCACCCCAGAGATACATGAGGTGATAGAGTGGAAGACCCTTCAATACTTGTAGCACCCTCGCCTGGTTTGGAGGGGCAGAGTTTGAGGGAAGCTGTTCAGTTGATGGCTCGTATAGCTGCAAGTCAGGAGTGGCGGTTGGAGGCGATCGAGGGGAACAAAGGTCAGGAGACCGAGAGTTCCAGAGCCTGTGAGTTCTTGAGCTTGAGCCATACCATATTTATTGGATCAGAGCCAAGTGAGGATTTTTAGGACTTCATTGATCAGACATATAGGGTACTAAAGGTGATGCGGGCTATAGTGACTGAGAGAGTATATTTGGCGGCCTTCAGACTATTTGATATGGCTATATTATGGTATGAGGCTTGGGCTCAATCTAGAGGAGCCGATGCACCGCCAACTAAGTGGGCAGAGTTCTCAGAGGTCTTTATGCACCAGTACCTTCCTCGGGAGCTTCGATAGATTTGAGTTGAGCAGTTTTTGCACCTAGAGCAGGGCAGTATGAGCGTGTGCGAGTATAGTATTGGGTTTAATTCTTTGGCTAGGTATGCTTCGCACATGGTTCAGATGACGGAGAGTAGAATATATCGATTTGTGATAGGGCTAGGGCATCATATAGCTCATGACTATTAGGGGGTATCTACTTAGAAGCATATGGACATTGCACAAATTCAGGCTTTCATCAAAAGGATGGAGGATATGGCTCATCAGTTACGGGATGCTCAGAGACAATGGGAGCAAAGAAAGAGAGCTAGGACGGTAGATCCTAACAGTGGGACGCAGAGTGACCAAGGGGCTGATTAATCTCAGTAGTTAGTCAGACCAGTAGGAAGTGCCCCACCTCAACTTCTTGGATAGAGGAGAGACTAGGGCCTATCTCCTCTACCTCCTGAAGTCAGGAGCGGGGGNATCGGTGCTGCCTTGTACTTAGTGTGGGAGGTCCCACTCAGGTTTGTGCCATTAGGGGTAAAATGTATGGTATCATTGTGGGCAGCCAGGGAACTTTATGAGGGATTGCTGAGATAGGCCTGCGATAGACTCGGTGTGACTAGATTCAGTAGTTGCTTCGTCATCCTTGGTTCGACCTCCCAGAACTGATCCTTAATTTGCAGTAGGCCATGGTAGAGGAAAAGGGAGAGAGGCTTATGGTTCCAGGGAAACCTATAACTGATTTTATGCTTTGGGCGGTCGACAGGACCTGGAGGAATCACCTAAAGTTGTTACAGGTGCTTTGATTATTATTCTCATGCAGTGTATGCCTTTATTAATCCTAGTTCTATACTTTTTTATGTCACACCATTAGTTGCAAGTTAGTTTGAGACGGTACCTGAATTATTATCTAGACCATTTGCTGTTTCTATACCAATTGGTAAATCTGTGTTACCTATATGGGTTTACCAGAATTATATATTGTTAGTATATGATAAACTATCACGACCCCAACATAGGCCCGGATTGAGATATGAGACAAGGAACCCCAAGGGAATCCAAGTCGACCCATGGCATGAACATAACATCTAACTTAACATAAAAGCGGAAGATCAACTTGATAAACTTAGCGAAAGTCTGAAATAAGCATAACATCATAAATACACACGAATCTGAAGATGATTACATTGATAGGACAAAACTCCAACTAACTCTCTAAGTTTGATACTGAATACATAAAGAAAACTGATAAAGCATGGTCCTCAGGAGATGAGGACTCACCAGTAGATGTGGGATGCTAACTTTGAAAGGCTGGCTAAGGACAAGGCTGAGTCTGAGTATCGGGGCCTGTATCGTGAAATGATACAGGAAAGAGTATGCAGTCAGTACATGGAATGTACCGAGTATGCAAGGTAAGTAAAACTTCTTAAGTAAGTAAAGTCATTAAACATGCATAATTTAAAACGTAATTAAAATAAGATTCTGAGAGTAAGGCTTGCATGCAATTTCTGAAATCATAATCTGATCATGAATGAATATCATAGCTGAATCGAATGAAAAAGATGAAAATTGAATATCATAAGTAAAAACTGAATGTTGGGTCAAACTTGCTTTAAACATATATCATGAATGATAACCATGCATAACTAAAAACATGAGGAATAATGGGAGACTCTTCATATAACCGATATTACCATGATAGAGCCACGTGGTCCCAACTATTACACTCAAGTGGGCAGAGCCGTCTAAAGCCTTCCTAGGGCTAGAGATGCTACCATGATATCGATATCAAGCTGAAGGCCCCTTGGGGCAGGGGAAAGCTCACAAAGGAGGTCCCGAATAATCTGAACATACCTATGTTGGCTTGTAGTTCTAAGGCATAGGGTTGACTAACCCTTATCCTACTCGGTGCTAGACACTACTCCCAAAAACATGCATATGCTCTCCATTATTTTTCAATAAAGCTGACTATCGTCTAGTGATGAAGCTGAATAATCATATACATAATAAATCTGAAATCATACATGAGGAGCCTTGGCTCAAACCATACCATAAGCTGAGTAAAATTGGGAGTCTAGACTCAAAAATCACGTGGTAAGCTAATTATCATAAATAATAGTCATACTTGAACATATGGGCTTGCCCAATACTTAAACATGCTTGAAAATAACTTGATTTACTTAAAAACATAATCATAAACATGGGTAGCTTGAAAACATATTTTTCTCATCCACAATTCATCATACATGAACATACTTCATAAATCTCATCTTCTCATAAGCTTTCATGAATGGGCATCATACTTTGTAAAACTTGTAAACATGATTAGTGATTGAAAACATAACAAAACTTGTCCATGAATCATAATTCATCAATTAAAACATACTTATATCATACCCATGACATTTACTTAGAGAACTCATACATTGGGTTAAAACCCCATAGAATCAACTCACAGATTTTTCATGAATTAGAGAGGGATTAGGAATGGGTGTGAACAAATTCACCCATTCATAACCCTACATACATGAAGAGATTTGATTCTATAACTTCTATGATTTCCCAAGGAAGAATTGGATGGAAAACCTGGAAGAATTAGCCTTGATCACCTCTCTAGACTTCTACTCTTGCATGCATGAGTAAGAATGGCCTAAAATGAACTTACCCATCTTAAAACTCATCATTCATAGCTTAAAATGATGTAGTTTAGGCCTTAGGATCATAGGAATTACGGAAAAGCCCTTAATAAACTCACAGGGAAAAACAGACGGCCAGTCTTCACGAGGGACTAGACGAGTTGTTACTACTGGGCACGAGCTATTACCTCCAGTCATTGAGTGCACTACCAATTTTCCTCAAAGGGGACCCACGAGGGACCTAACGGATCTTCATTGGTGACCATGACTCGTGGTCAGCTCTCGTCATCTTCACTGCCCAAAAGTCCCTGATTCTTCTCCAATCCTGACCACGACTGACTCAACGAGTCGCAGGGTCTGACCATGATTCGTGTTCATGCTCGTGGTGATTTCAAATCACAAATTCCAAAACTTAAGATAATTACCTCACCACAAGTCACCTAACGACTTGTGGTCATCCCCAAGGGTCCAGTAATGACCTATTCTATGATCCGGTGTAGAATTTCTAGTTTTCTCCATTTGAACTCCCGGGTTTGACCTTAGGGCTTCCGGGGCATTACATAAACTGACCCTAATTAATTTAGTTGAGCTTGAGATGGTTGATTTTTATGTCATTATGGGTATGTATTGGTTGGCGGCGTGTTATGCTAATGTGGATTACAGGATCAAGGATTGTTAGATTCCATTTTCCCGGCGAGCCAGTTCGGGAGTGGCAAGGTAGTGTCGCTACACCTAAAGGTAAACTTATTTCATATATGAAGGTTCAAAATTTGATATCCAAGGGTTGTATTTCTCACTTAGTTTGTGTAAGAGATTTGGAACGTGAACCTGTGACTCTCTAGTCAGTTCCTATCATAAATGAGTTTCCAGAATTTTTTCCAGAGGATTTGCTTGGAATTCCTCCTGAAAGGGAGATAAAATTTTCTATTGATGTGCTTTTAGGCATTTAGGTGATATCCATACCTCCATATAGAATGACCCCAGTAGATCTAAATGAAATAAATAAGAAATTGAAGGATTTTCTTAAGAAGGGTTTTATCTGGCCCAGTGTGTCACCGTGGGGTGCACCAGTGTTGTTTGTGCAGAAGAAAGATAGGTCGTTAAGAATGTGCATTGATTATAGGTAGCTAAACAAGGTAACCATTAAGAATAAATATTTGCCTCCCAGGATTGATGATTTGTTTGATTAGTTACAGGGTGCTAGATTCTTTTTGAAAATTGAGTTGAGGTCTGGATACCATCAGCTTCAAGTTAGGGAGGTTGATATCCCTAAGACTACTTTCTGGACCCGATACGACCATTATGAGTTTTTGGTGATGTATGTCATTTGGGCTTACTAACGCTCCAGTGACTTTTATGGATATGATGTATAAGGTGTTTAGGCCCTTTATGGATGTATTTTATGATCATTTTCATTGATGATGTTTTATTTTATTCATGATCAGATGCAGATCACGTAGATCATTTGAGAGCAGTGTTGCAAACTCTCTAGAGCACAGGGTGTATGCTAAATTTTCTAAATGTGAATTTTGGCTGGCATTTGTAGCTTTTCTTGGCCATATGATCATAGATGAAGGTATAAAAGTTGATAGCATGAAAATAGAGGCTGTGAAGGGATGGCACAGGCCCTTGAATCTGATAGAGGTTTGTAGCTTCTTGGTATCAAGAATTTTTTACTGCAAGTTTGTGGAAGGCTTCTCTACTATCTCTGAGCCATTAACAGACTCATAAAGAAACTAAATTCAAGTGGTTAGAGGCGTGTGAACGGAGTTTCCAGGAGTTGACGAATAGGTTGACTTTAGTACCTGTCTTGAGTCTTCCAAAGGGTACAGACAGCTATGTTGTCTATTGTGATGCTTCCAGAGTTTGGATAGGTTATGTTCTAATGCAACACAACAATCGCCTATGCTTCTAGACAACTGAGGAAGCATGAGAAGAATTATCCTACTCACAACCTAGAGTTGGTAGCGATAGTGTTCGCACTGAAGATTTGACATCACTACCTATATGGAGTACATGTCGACATATTCATAGGCCATAAGAGTCTCCAATACTTGTTCCAGTAGAAAGATCTGAATTTGAGGCAAAGAAGATGGCTAGAGATGCTAAAATATTATAATGTGAATATTTTGTATCATCAAGGTAAGGAAAACATCATAGTTAAAATGCTAAGTTACAAGTCGATTGGTAGCTTGAGTCATATCTAGGATGATTGGATCGAAATGGAAAAGGTCTTACAGCAGTTGGCTGACTTGTAGATTTAGTTGCTAAATACAGGAGATGGGGGTGTTGTGGTATAGAGTACAATAGAATCATCCTTGGTAATTGAAGTTAAGCAACAATATGACGACACATAACTACTCTCATTGAGGAATAATATACCATAGCAAAAGCAGAACCTATTTGACTGCAGGCTAGATGGAGTCCTTAGATAATAGGGTCGTTTATGTGTGCCTAGTGTGGGTGAGGTATGGGAACGTATTATGAATGTGGCTCATTATTCTCAATATCAGTACACCCAGGTGCTACAAAGATTTATTGTGACTTGAGGCAGCTGTATTGGTAGAATGGCATGAAGAAGGACATCATAAGTTTTTTGACTCAATGTCCTAATTGTCAGCAGGTGAAGGTCGAGCATCAGAGACCTGGAGGCCTGACTCAGAATATAATGATCCTGGTGTGGAAATGGGAGGTAATCAATATGGATTTTATTACAGGTTTGCCTCTGACGTGCAGGAAGCATGATTTTATTTGGTTTTTTGTCGATAAGGTGACCAAATCAGCTCATTTCCTTCCTGTCAGAACTACTTATGTTGTTGAGGACTATGCTAGACTTTATATTCTTGAGATAGTTCGCCTTCATGGTGTTCCCTTATCCATTATTTCTAATAGGGGTGCTCATTTTACAGCAAACTTATGAAAATCTTTCCAAAAAGGCCTAGGCACTCAGGTAAGTCTCAATACAATATTTCATCATCAAATAGATGGACAGGCTGAATACACCATTCAGATGCTCAAAGATATGCACCATTCTTGTGTGTTGGATTTTGGCAGAAGCTGGTATGATCATGTATCCTTGAGAGAGTTTGCCTATAATAACATCTACTCGGTGAGTATTCAAATAGCCCCATATAAGGCTTTATATGGGAAAAAGTGCAGGTCACTGGTGGGTTGGTTCGAACTTAGTGAGGCAGAGTTATTGAGACCAGACTTAGTGCAGTAGGGTATTGATAAAAGTGAAACTGATCAGAGATCAACTTCAAACCTCCTAGAGTAGGTAGAAGTCTTATGTAGAAGTACTACGTCGAGCGTTAGAGTTTTCCCTTGGCGATTGGGTGTTCCTAAAGGTGTCGCCTATGAAGGGCGTTATGCATTTTGACAGAAAGGGAAAGGTAATCCATAGGTATACTAGGTCTTAAAGAATCATTATTAGGATACGCAAAGTGGCCTACGAGTTAGAGTTACCATCGGAGCTGGTAGTAGTCCGTCACGTATTTCATGTTTCGATGCTGCAAAAATGCATCAGGGATCCAACTCATATTATGCCTGTTGAGGATGTTCAAATTTATGAGGAAATGACCTACACAGAGGTCCCAGTTTCCATTCTTGACCAACGGGTTAGTAAGCTTCGAACTAAGGAAGTCACCTTAGTTAAAATACTGTGGCAAAGTAACAATGTTGAAGAAGTAACTTGGAAAGCAGATGAAGAGATGAGGAGGAATTATCCTCACTTATTTATGATGTTGACGTGATAGCGAGGTATGTATTTTCTATGTTTCTACCTTAGTTTTTTGGTTATATGTTCCTAGAATGTGTTAAGTGAAGTTAATCCTTATTCGAGGATGAATGTTTCTAAGGGGGGGAGGATGTTACATCCCGAATTTTTTTTGGTGATTGTTTGATGATTTTGTGCTATGTTAAGGGAAGTACGGGCTATATATTTTTCATAGGTGAGGAGGGAAACATATACGAAGGGAAGAGAGAAGAGTATGTGAAGTTCAAAAGTAAGGGTCAAATTTGAACGATCACATCTCCCAATATATAATGAGTTAGAAGTCCTATAACCTATCAAGCTTCATTCCAACTTTGTCATTTAATTCATATTTAAACATTAGGACATCAGTTTTATGGGTGTTTGAATAAAATTTTCAGATGAGGTGTTATTACGTTACATCGCTTCGACTAAGGTGCATCTGCGTTTAGTGATGCAAAGGTATTTGAGTCTAGTTTTCAGAACATCAAATCGCTCATTAATTGGAGTTCGTAGTAAAACATTATAGGTATTTTAAGGTGGCACTATCAAGCAGTGATGTGGTCACTGCCCTAAAACACCTCCACTTCCCCAAGTGTGTGTAT
>JACEIK010000986.1:17232-50298 GCA_018107945.1 Datura stramonium | reverse complement strand
CTACATACATCGGCTTCACCTCTTACCTACTTCACCCTTTATTCTTTCATTCCCTTTTCACCTCTTTTGTATTCATTTGCATGGGTGGGGTGTATTTTCAATTGTTTCAGCATTTTCATTTTCTTTTGAAATTTCTTTTTTCAAGATTCTCAATATCTTTCATCTCCTTTCTTTTCACCTCATCACACCTCATTTATCACCCTTTTTCTCTTTTCTTTCACATTTTCTCGTTCCCACCATTTACGCACCCCTACTCTAGCCACCCTCAACTTAAGAATTTTTCCTATGTTGAGGTTCACAATATCCAAGGAAGGACCAGGGACAAAATAGGATCATTCTAAACAAATGGGTACAGTTCATTGGTTAATCAAAGAAAAAATATGGGTCAATTAAGGCTCAAACTTGGGATCAAGGGATTCATGTAATTTTTGTAGGGTCATATACGAAAAAGTGAGCTAAACAAAAATGGCCTATGATAATATCCTAACCAACCATCCTTGGAGTATGCAAAGACCAATCGGGAAAGTTCTAGATTTTCAACACAATACCAAACTAAGTACTATACCTCACTCACTCATAGTAAATGAACTATTTTCACCTCAAATGTCTGTTTTATACACGGTTTAACAAGACTACTTATGTTAATAAACTAAATGACATCAAAAGATCCATAAAAATCATACATGCAGTTACAAATATATAGCTAATGTATCAAAAAAAAATTAAAATAGGGTCAAATTTGAAATATTTCAAATACCAAAACTAGTGCAATTTATTGGCCGAGTAATCCTAAGCTACTTTCTAATCAAACAAATATCACAAACTAAGAAAAATAAAAATCCAAAACATGCTAGTTCTACTACATAGCATGCCCGAGGGAAAAGAAACACGACAAGAAAAACCCTCAGATGAATTAAAAAATTCCCCAAAAATAATAAGTACACCCCTCCCTTTTTCTGAGTCGTGGGTTGTTCTTGTGGGAGAGGAGTCGGATTGGGTATAAGGTTTAAATAGGTGAGGGGGCAGATTTAAAAATCTAGGCCGAGTCGGGTTAAGTTATTTATTTTACCCATCATGACTTGTACCACGAGTCGTAGGAAGTCCCTACGACTCATCCCTTTGTCTCGTAAGTTAGAATTTTAAAGACTTACCTGGGGAACTACAAGTACATCCTACGATTCATACAACTGAGGTACGATTCGTATGATGACTTGTAGGTCAGAGCTTTGAATTATTTCTCTGATCCTCACCATGACTGCTGCTACTACTCTTAGGATACCATCACGAGTCGTACTGAGAGTCATAGCAACTGTTGTTTTAGCCTCATATTTTTAGTTTCCCTATACACTGAGCACACATTAGTTCAATAACTTGGGGTTCCTTCCATGAAATGCTTGATTTAACGTCGCAGCATGATGCAGGTGGCTTGGTTACTTAGACTTCACCAAACCACCATTTGAGTTGCCTCCTAAGAAGCGCTTGATTTAGCGTAGCGGCACGACGCAAGTCTCTTGACTATTCAGAATTTGTCAAGTGATTCATACTCATCCTCTAGTGTTGAGATTACACTATATTGCTTGGGTTGCTTCATTGTCTGGCAAATGTTGAAAGTGACATCTTCTTTGTTTAATTTGAACATCAGCAGGCCAACCTTCACATACACTAGAGCACTCTCAGTTGCAAGGAATGGTCGCCCCAAAATGATGGGGACCTCATAATCAACCTCGCAATCCAAAATCACGAAGTCTGCTGGGAATATAAATTTTTCTACCTTGAAAAGCACATCGAATAGGATTCCTACTATCTTTTTAATAGTTCTGTCAGCCATCAATAGCTGTATGTTTGTCGGTGTGCTCCCAATCCCAATTTCTTGAACACTGCCAAGGGCATCAAATTAATGCTAGCTCCTAGATCGTAGAGTTCCCTTGCGAACTCGACATTGCCAATTATGCATGGTATAGTGAAAGCACCTGGGTCTTCCTTCTTCTGAGCTAGGACCCTTGTAGCTATCGCACTATAGTGATGTACATTGTAAACAGGCTCATAGCTCACTGATCTCTTCTTAGTCACCAAGTCCTTCATAAACTTTACATATCTTGGCATTTGTTCTAATGCCTCGACCAATGGTATGTTCATAGATAGTTTCTATAGCATTCAGAGGAATTTGTTGAACTTACCATTTTCTGCCTTTTTCTTCATTCTTTGAGGGAACAGTGGCGGGGGTCGTGGGATAGGTTTATGTAGTTGGGTTTCCCCTTGATCAATGTCAAGTACCTTTTCACCTCTCGGGGCCTCGTTCAACTCACCATTCTCCATCTCAACACTCATATCATCTTTCTCAATTATGCTCTCTTTCTTTTGCTCAACTTCAACCGGGAAAGGGGGGTCAATTGTTCCCCACGGATTCATAATTTCTTTAGGTGTACACTCGTGATCATCACCAATACTTACTTATAGAACTGATAACAAAGGTTCATTCAAACGACCGATCATTCCCTATTGAATGACTATATTCAATCACTCAACCAAGTCTCATTAGTAGTTTCAAACTGCCCATTATCACTAAGTTCCAGATTTAACTATCATGCGACCACAACTCAAGTTAATACAATGATCATCAAGATCAAGGCTCCGTTGTAATTCTCTTTTCCTAATATCTACCTCTTAGACCTAAGCATGTAAAGAATTCGGGCAAGTCCTAACATTGCACATTGTTAAGAAATGTTTAAGCATGAAGAGAATACAATATAAGTGTTTAATATTGGTTTAGAATCACTTTGTGACACCCTAGCTTGTTAATCCACCATGGTTCCCACAACCCTAGCTATAGAGGTTTTAGCCTCTCATAGTTGTAAGGTTATGATTTGCATTCATGATTAAGAATATAAATCAATACTTACAATTATTAATGAGAAAGCAACTTCTTTTAATAAATCATCAAAATCTTCAAGAACAAGTAGAAAGAACAAGAAGAACTCAAGAAAAAAGGTTGATCACAAGTTGAATCTACTCAATTCTCTCCTTTCTCAATGTTTTCTAACTATTCTCTCGCATCCACACACTTTCTCTTGAAAAATAAAACATAAAATGTATTTATACAAACATAAAAATCCTTTTCCTAGGCTAACAGGGTGAATTTCTATATCTGGTTCTACCACTACCACGACCAATCTTATGATCCGTACCATAAACCTACAAGTCGTACCTTCCTCTCGTACATTGTTTACTGGCTGCTGAGTGTTGGATCCCTATACGATTCGTACCTGCATCCTATGAGTCGTACTGTACTTTCGTGGCCTTACTCTCAGACTTTTAAATAATTCTGAAGTCCATCACGAATGCTATGGTACGACTCGTACCTTCGTTCCACGATTCATATTGTCAATTTGTAGTAGGAGTCAACCTCTTGTGCAAATCTTCTGAATCTTTTCACGACTTCTTCACCACTACTCGTAAAAGCTTTGTAAAACTCATACTGAGACTCGTATGATGCACTTCTAAATCCTTATCCTTCTGCAATTTCTCACGACCAGCAGTATGACTCGTAAGACCTTCCTACGGCTTATATTTTGAACTGTGAGTTGAGCCTATTTTATACACTTTTAGGCTATCTTTTGCGCATTTTAGCTCCAACCTCAATTCTAAAGGAAAAGTGCCTTATATCCACATAAGTATACCTAAGTCCATGCTATTTTCTCAGGTTTGAGCTTCGAAAGTGCTCCAAATCCGCAGCACATCAGTTGTTCGACAATCTCTAAGCCTATGACCTAACTTGCCAAACCAAAAGCTAGAATCTGAACCAATCATGCACTACCCCAGATGGTTCTTCCCACAGCTCTTACAAGCTGGGTATGTAATCTCCCTTACCTTGGGTATATATGGGATACTAGATGTCGAAGGAACTAGGGCTGATGATATCTGCTGGGAGTGTGAGCGGTGTCTACCACTCATCCTCTAATGGGAGAACTCTAAATCTTTTGTTCTAGCCCTCTTAGCCTCTCTAATTTTCTTTCACCTGCTCTGCCTCTATTTTTTGGGCGTATATAGCCAAACGTGAAATTTCTATGTCCTTGTGCAACATGGAAGTCCTTCACTCCTTGACCAAGGAGTTTTCCACTCTGTTCACGAACCTACTCATACGAGCCCTCTAGTCGGCTACCATCTTTAGTGTATACTTAGACAACCGGGTGAACTCCAACGCATACTCCTGGACAGTCATGTTTTTTTGCCTCAAGTTGACGAACTCCGCTGCCTTTGCCTCCCTCAACTCTCTAGGGAAAAACCTATCTAAGAAGGCAGTCATAAACTCATCCCAACATATGGGGAATGCTTCAACTCCCTGAGTATCATTCCTCTGACAAAACCATATATGAGCCCCTCTTTAGCTAGCAGGAGGCTAAGTCTGCGCTCTTCGTTCCCGTCAACCCCATAAGTTGGGCGATCTTCTGATGTCCTCCAAGAACTCATACGGGTCCTTGTACACATTTTCCCCTAAGAATTCGGGTGGGCTCATCCTGAGGAAGTCTCTTAGTCTAGCTGTCACTATGTTCCTATTCTGGCGAACATGAGCCACCTCCCGCTGATTAATCTGAGTTGTCATGGCCTGTGCGAATATGTGAAAAGGTTGCCCTGAACTCAACATGAGTAACGTGTTCATTCATCAGGTTTGCGTGGGATGGTGGGGCTTGCTGGTGCCCATTACCATTTCTCCTTCCGTTTGTTCAGAGGCATTATCCTTGAGTGTGTAAAGCACAAGTTAGGAGAGGAACTATTAGAGTCTCAAACTATACGCACGATAAGAATCATGAAGTAAAGGGAACTTTCTTAAATATTTGTCATAGCCTCTTCTTCATAAGTTTGGTGTGCTTCATGTTGATTAAAAAGACTCTACTTAATGTGGCTTTCAGACACCCTAGGATACTCTAATCCTAATGGTCTGATACAAAGTTTGTCACGACCGGAGTTTACACCTTAGCTGTAACACGGGACCTAGAACCAAGAATGGCCCCAAATCGACCTGTGGCATACTCATAACACGATACTAACTGAATAATAGCTAATAGAATCAACACTGAGCCGAAGCGAACAGAAAGAGTCTAATCAACACCATAAGACATAGTCTATTAAAACACTAAATCATAAACATAATCTTTCTATACATGTCTAAAAGCCTCTACTAAACTGATGAGCTGTTGGGACACGTCCCTAGCTAACTCCTAAAGCCTTAAAATTAAATAGAACTAAAATAGGAAAATCATAAATCTTGTCCCACCACTGAAAGCTATGGTGGAAATAAAGCATGTCTAACTGCGAGGCTGAGTTTGGAAACCTTGGTTTGTATCATAAATTGATATAGCACATAAAGTATGCGGTCAGTACTTGAAATGTACAGAGTATATGGGAAACGTAAAGGAACTAAAACAAGAAAATAAATTGAGAGAAAGTAACAAAATATATAATTGAATGCATAACTGAACTGAAGTACAATGACCCTACCTTAAAAGCTCATATACTGATTCGATGCACTTATTTGGAAAAATTTAAATAAAATACAAGTAAAGTTGATGTATAAGTATCATGTGCATGCACTGTGAACTAAAAGTATAATTGATATCATACACCGTAATGACTAACTACTGACAACTGAGACTAAACTCTACTAATACTGAGTTGAACTGAAGTCTAAGACTATACTAGATTGAGCTGAAAATGAAGTCGTACACTAAGGGAAACGTTCTCTACTATTGAGAATCCCTGACTGAGCTAAGGAAAACATTCTCTAATATTGACAATCCCTGACTGAGCTAAGAGAAACATTCTCTAATATTGAGATTCCCTCACTGAACTAAAGGAAACATTCTCTACTATTGAGAATTCCTGACTAACATGATACGAAGTTCTTAGACCTGGGTATACTAGGACCATGGCCTAATAGTTACAAGGTGCGACTCATAACTGAACTTAAAGGAAACATGCTACTGATAACTTTGAAGTTGTTGTTCTAAGACTAGTTGTAACCACTTTAACTATCAAAGGTCCCCAGAGTCTTGAGGACCACAATTGTACTAACATGGGAGACACAAGGCTGACATCATTCGTCAAGTTTAGGCTACTTTAGCTAATCAGAGACCTGAGTGTTCAACTTGTCATAAGATACTAAATTCATTGGAGTCTGATTAAGGCTAAATTCTACTATCAAGAGGCCTAAAAGTCTGAAGGATCATGATCATGCTTTGACATCTAAATTCATAACACTATAGGCCCAAAACATTGTATAATTCATGCATTTTATATTCACAAAAACCCCTAGGTTCTAATCATGCTTTAACATATATACAAAAATCATGTGTTCTAGATTTATGAAAACTCATATTTTCAATTCATTATTTAGACATATGTATCGAATTCATGGTAAAAGCATGTAAATAATAAAGAAGGCCATATCTCGAGCTTATTCTTGGTGAAATGCTAGAAGATCATGCTTCTATCATATCTTGTACATAAATCATGAGTTTGGAGCCTTTTCATAAACATGCATAGCTACATATCATGAGAGTCTTGAACCCACAGGGGGTATGTGAGAATTCATGTATAGATTGAAACCCTAAGGAATGCTTTTCTAGAAATCAAGGAATTAGGGTTTTAACATAAAATTTGAGATAAAAGGGTAAAAGGAAATCCTTGTCGAAGTCCCACATACCTAGTTAGAACACTCCCTTAGTGATCTTGGAACTTGCAACACTTTGAAGAGAAACCCTAGGTGATCTTGAGTC
Source organism: Datura stramonium (assembly GCA_018107945.1). NCBI lineage: Eukaryota > Viridiplantae > Streptophyta > Magnoliopsida > Solanales > Solanaceae > Datura > Datura stramonium. The sequence continues at coordinate 43,525 of JACEIK010000986.1, read as the reverse complement.
TTGAGAGAGAAGAGGAAGAAGAACTTTACAGATGATTTTGAAGAATGAGGGTCGGGCTGGGGGAAACCCTTTTATAATAATCAAAATGTCTTCATTTAGGAACTAGAAGCATAGTATTTTACTAAAATACCCCTGGGATTTAAATCGTAAAACTGCTCGTCCAGTGGCCACGACCTACACCATGAGTCATTGGTCCTTACCACGGCTCATGGTGATCATCCATTACTTCAGGGGAAAACTTATAGCTTCTGATTCTTCAACCAATGATTGGAAAGTACGAGTCGTTACTAGCTATGAAGACCCATTGCTTCACTCGTCATCACAGCTGCTTCACTTGAACAATGTCTATAATCCTTCCAATGGGTCCTCACCATGGGTCATCACTCATCACAATGAGTCGTTACATCCTTCCATTGAAACTGAACAATACATTGAACCTTTCTAAACTCCAATTAACGACTCATCGGGATGATCCATTACTTGATGTAACGATTCATTACTTGACTCGTTAATTCTGTAAAGTCGAACTGCTGACTTATAATGACTGCATCTAAGGGGTCGTTGTTCCTCACAACAACTCATTGCTTTCTCTCGTGGTTATAAAATTCCTGTTGCACCCTTTTTGAAACCCTTCCAACGGCTAGACCTAGCGAGCCATTAGAGCAACCAATGACCTGTCACATGAGTTGTTTCGAAGCATTTTTGTTGGTTTTCCTACTGAACTTCATCTAACTCTAGGGTCATATCAGGAAACCTCTTGGGGTGTTACACTGTTATACTACGATTCCACACCTCGAGTCGTGGTAGAATGGTACGACCCATGCTCATGAGTTAGTGTTTATGTGTGCTGAAAGAGTTCAGAGGTTAAGAGGCATACGATGACTCATTGGACCATGTGATGATCTTGGTATGTAGTCATTGTATGAACATCACAGAAGTAAAATTTGGAATAGCTTGTGACATATGGTCACCACGAGTCATGGTAAGAACAAATGAGTTGTGGTGTGAGTCGTGATGACTGACTGGTAGTTTTTAAGTGCGACATTTCAGGGGTATTTTGGTAACTTTCTATGCTTTTAACTCCTACATTAGGGAATTTTGGGCTTCTTAGAAGGGGTATTTAAGCGTTAAACTTAGCCTAAAATCTCCTTCCTCTTCTAACACCATAGATTGAAGATCAAATTCTCTCAAGGATTCTCAAAAGCTAGGGTTCCTTTTCTAAATTTCTCTTGGGTATCAAGTCTAGTCAAGAACCCTTCAAGCCAAGTATGGCAGATCATGAATGGAGGATTTCTTCCACCATAACTCATGCCTAATATCAAGCCTAATTTCCTAATTTCAATTCCTTCAAGCCTCCAATTATGATTTTCATGAATTTCCAGGGTTAGACCCTTTTTGATGCAAAACTCCATGAACTTTTATGAAATTGATTCTCTCATTATTCTACTTATGATTTCTGATTATAATCACATTATTCAATGAAAAACTCTCATAATTCTCCATTTTCAAGTTAACATTATTTTACTCAAGTGTGTATAAATCTCATTAATATCAAACTTATGTATCATGGTTGTATTTTTACCATTGTTTTCATGGCTAGTTCACGTATGTCAAATAGTTTATAAATCTATCATGTTATTTTAAACTAGTCCATACAAAATTCCTATTTCATGTATCAATATGATCACTATGTAAGATTTTGGGCGTAGAATTTAACACCAAGTAAGGCGGGGTTCAGCGCACCTAGGTCTCAAAACTACGTGCCACTATAGGGTAAGGGCTCCATGCCAGTAGAAAGTGCCTCCCTTGCCCTTAACATAAGGGGTCCTCGATAGTTGATAGTGTCTCCCTTACGCTACTGCGATAATGAGTGATATCACGCCTTTATGGTTCTTACCCTTGCATAGTTATGGATACCCTCTTGACCAGGGGTAGAGGTCGGGCTCCATGATGCTCACTTGGAGTATATCAGTTATGAGAATCTCCAATTGTTCCTCATGTTTCATGTCTCTTCACGTTCAGGATTTATGATATCATGTTTTATAGTATTTTTGTCCTATTGATTAGTTTATAAGATTTACTTATGATTTTAAATATGATGTACTTTATGATTCGTTTTCAAAATCTTGGGTCATTATACTTCAAATAATGATGAGTGACTCATCTTTTATGACTAGATCACGATCATGATTTTTTGCATGTTGTCCTTAGTTTATGTTTTACTTATTCTCCATACTCAGTACATTCATAGTACTAATTCCATACTTTTGTGCTATATAATCTCATGATATAGGTTCGGGTGATAAGTTTTAACCGTGCTACTAGGTTCGCTCTTATCCTAACTTCAACTTAGTCTTCGTGAGTCCTCTCAGTCGAGGATGGAAGTTTTGATTCATGTATTCTTGAGATTTTCAGTGAGAAACTTAGTAAATCTAGTTGGGAGTATGTCCCATTAGCTCATCATATGTTAGAGACTTTTCAGACTATGATGTAGAGATATTCAACAATATGACTTGTTATCCCAGTTGATACATGTTATGATATTTTAGAATTCTGCTTATGCCATATCTGATGATTTTTTCTTCTTAGTGTATTCTTATGCTTATGTTATGCATGTACCATGGGTTAGCTTGGATCCATTCGTGGTTCTAGATCTCGTGTTACATTGCGGGTCTATGCTTGGGCCGTGACATACCATATGCTTGCCTATTTCCTCAAATTTCTTTTCTTTTTGATATCCGAATTGAGATCACACAGGGGATTTTCTAAGCTTGTAATGATGGTCAAAAGGCTTATAGGATACAAATATGACCTTTAGTGAGTCATAGACCATCCTTGAACACTACATCACTTTTTCACTACCTTTTTAACTTTCGGATTCCTTCTTTTTTTTCCCTTCTTTTCATAGAAACTTCGAAGACCTCAAGGTACTTTTGTCAGCTTAATTTTCATTTTTTTCCTCTTTTCTATTTTGTTTTCTTTTATTTTTCTTTTTTTCTTCTTTTCAGTGAATTGCTCAATACACCATGGGAAATCGTCAGATAGTCATGTTTGCCCTATTTCTTTTTTTTCCACCTTATCAGACCCCGAACATAGTCAATTCTAAGTTAGAGCATAAGTATCAAGGCAAGTTTTAGAGTGTGACCAAGTCAAGTGAACAAGAAATTTCTTTCCACACAATGGCACATGGATGTCAAAATGAATAAAAACATTAATCTTAACTAGGGACACATTTTCACAATTAGCATAATTACAACTAAAAAGCCAAGGTACATAAGTCAATACAGAACAATCATGGAATTTTTTTTACGCGGGCATTGTTTTCAAAAGTTAGTACAAGCATGTTAGGAACTCAATTTCCACCAAAACCTAAATAAAAAACATTTTGTTCACCCAAAGACGACTAACTAGTAGGTTTCTACCTGATGTTGGGCATATGCTTATGCTTATTTGCCATGTTTTTACCCATGTTTTTCCTTGTTTTGGGTTCATAATCCTTATGAAATGCATGAATTCATATTTTTGTGTGTCTTTTAAGTGAACAAATATTTTTAGATGTTTTGAGCAGGAAACCAAGGAAAAAGGACCAAAAAATGACCGAAGCTGTGAAGAAAGAAGAGTTTGTGAATGTTGGCCTGGGGCTATAGTTGGCGTGGCGTGCCAACTCCTAAACGTCAGACAAAATATTCCCCAAAGTTGGTGCTATGGGTGGCGCGGCATGCCAGTTCTCGAACTTCAAAAAAAAATTGATTAAAACCTTGGTGAGATGAGCTAGGCGCATCCCAGACGTAGGAAAATTTTTCAAAAATCTTGTGCTTTGGATGGAGTGGCGCGCCCGAAGGGTTTAAATGATCTAAAATTTCACTAACATTCTGGTTCTTTGTGTGGGATGGGGCATCAGAGCAAAACATCAGAGATTTGACTAACAACTTGGTGCGTTGGTTGGTGTGGGGCGTCATGAGCAAAACTTCAAAGAAAAATTAAGCCAAACATGATGCACTGGAGGACGCAGTGTGCCAGAACTATTCTGAGATGGATTTTGCTGATTTTGAATCTAATTTCTTAAGGGAAAAAACTTCATTTGAGGGCTCACTTATAATATAAAATCTAGGTCGTTTGTTAGCTATCATAGATCATTTTGTTTGATCGTAGTATGGGTGTAACATAGATTTGGAGGAGAGACAAGCTCATAACATAGGTTTCTATTTTTCTCTATCGTTTTATGCTTCGAATGATGATGTCTTTGTTTTTACACTTGTTTATAAGTGGCTAAACTTCTATTCTAGGGTTTCTGTAGATGTGGTTGATGTTTGAAAGATTGATTACTGGTAGTTTTGATTTTTCATTAAAGGTTGTTTGAATTTACTTGTGTTAATTGCTTATTTATTAGACTGATCACCTTTCAAATAAATCTATTGTCTTTTGGTTAAACCCGGTAGAAGGAACTAAAAGGGTTAAAACTAAATATAAAATAGGAATTCAAAGATTCTTTGGCCCATTGGTTGAAGGTTAGAAGTTTTTGATGAGGATGATATACACTTCAACCTTGTTTAGTTGATATACAAGTATCCATAACCTTTCTCCTGCGACCATCGGGATATAGGCGTTACAGTTAATGAGATAGTTCTTGATGCTCGAGAGAGTGGCGAAAAATGGGATAGTAACTTGCAACTAGCAACCTTTGAAGGAATCATTCTAGATAATCAAGTCTTGAAAACTCAACCTAAAGCGAAAGTGCCATTTCCATAGATTTTCATCATCATTTGAAGTAGAAACACGTTGGCAACAATTGTGGTTCATTAGTTAATTTTCTTTCCAAATTTAGTAGTTTAATTCTCCAAGCCATTCCCCAATTTTATCCTTGTTTCTTAGAATATTGAAATAAAGTGTTAACTTTAAACGATTAATTTGACAAGTCTCTAAGAAATCGATAATCAAGACTTCATTGTCCTATATTACTTGACAACCATGTGCGCTTGCATGCGCTTGGGCAACATCAATACCCTTAAGAATCTCCTAGTAATATATCATGGGCCCATACTCTCTGATAATTTAACTACATTATTTTGCTATATTAAATAGAAAGTAAGCCTCTCAGAAAAAATTTATGGCTAAGAAAATCCAACAAGAACCTAAGCTAAGAAAGAAATAACAAAAATAAATGAATAATCTATACAAACAAAGCAATAAAATGGACCACCACACACATCAATCAACTCAAAAGTGCGTAATACCATACAAAACATGAGTTTCATAACAAGAAATAGTACAAATAAAGATGCCACCTAGGGCCAAATAATATCCACCATAAACTTAAAAATTGTGCAGTATCCCCAATGCACATACAAAGAAAAGGAAAGCATAAGAGTGACAAAGCTCCCTGTAGCGCTCAAACTATGCCACTAAAGACCATCATGGTGTGTTGTTGAAGAGGTCCCTCAATGTCATGAGATTGGCCATGGATACGGAAGAATGAGGCCTCATTTGCTATTCTAAGGTCCTCCTCCACGAGGGCCCTCTCAATATACTACTCCTCCGATAGCTGACTCTTGTCCTTGTCAAGTGTAGGGACAGGAATAATTAGCTATGCTCGAACGAGAGGAATACCCTACTCTTGTGAAACTCTACAGGTGGTTGTCCTTAGATCTAGTGCTAGTGGAGGTAAGGACTAAGTCAGGAATAGGCATAATGGAAATTCACGGGGTAGGAATTCCATTAAACAGGCTGTAGGCAGTGTCCGATCTATTAACGTTACCATGACCTCCTTAGGCTTCTGCTCTCGCATCTATACTCTAGCACTTTTACTCTAGTCCCAGCTACGTCTATTCACAGGCTCAAAATGTTTGATAAACTAGTACCATACATGAGCTGGACCAATTTGGCATCCACCATACCTCGACGGGAGCTCAAGACCTCATGAGAACTTCTGATAGCATCTAGAGCGGTTTAAAAGAACGTTCAACAATAGTGGTCACAAAGGCTGATAGATTTTGAACTTCTAGACTATGAAGAGCAGGTTCGGGATGCGAATTCAAAGTATAATCTGTAGATTGATTAACGATCGCAGATAGATAATAAAAGAAATCCAATTTGCAGTGCAGTCTATGGATCATAAGTCCAATGTATGTCCATAAGTTGTATCTAGGAAGTCTGAAATTAATTTGGGTTTGGGGTTCTGGCCTTAGTGTAAATAACATGTTTAGTCATTTTTGTAGGGGTCTGAACATTATCACTGAGAATAGAGTTTTGGGAAATTACCCATTGTACTGCAAGCCACTTTTAAAGATCTACTTTTAGGGTTTAGAATTCTCATTTCTTCTAGTCTATTTTAAGTTAATCAGGTTTAGTTCAAATCTTTTCTTCTTATCTCCTATCATGAGCAGCTAAATTTTTATCTAAGGTTGTGAATCCAATGAGGTTGTGAAACCTAGAGATATCAATTATGATCAATTGATATTGGGCTATATTATGTTTAATTAATCTTTGATTTTCTAGTTAAGGTTGGTGGTCGCAAACATCGATTGTGACGCCTTAAGCTTATACCTCGAACGCAACTAGAATTCGAAACCACAAGTGGCCCGAGCTAACCCTTGGCCTAGCATACTACTAAAAAACTTAATGAAAGATACTGTTGAAGATAAAGCATAAATCAAACCCTTATAAAATAAAAGAATGAACTTTTATTAAAAGTGAATCATAAAGTCATTTGAAAACTAATACAAACAACTGAATGACAGTCTATGAACCCTCTACTGACATACTAAGTAATGTTTATAGGGACAAGGCCCCTGGTCTTCCTTTACTAAAAACTAAACTAGAAATTTCTACGTCCCCTGAATTCAAGGAGGACTCATACGAGCTGAGGAGGTGGTATCTTAATAGAGCACTTGCTGTTGGATCTGAGTACTTGTACCTACATCATGAAATTATGCAACGCCGAATGGCACCAATACATGAAATTTATGGTATGTAATATAACTGAGCAAAGAAATACTAATACTAACAAGATGTATAACTGAAGCATGAATATGATATGAAATGAAGATCATGAATTAACTAAATGATATAGAATATGTGACTGAGCTTCTGAATCTTAACAATAAGGGAGTTGTATGAAACTATATATAAAAACATGCTTTAATAACAAGAGGCCCGGTGCCACAAATAATAATTTGAAACTCTTCTTGGAAACTGAATGAAATTGAATGCTCTGAATTATTCAATTAAAACACAAGTATAAATATTGTAAGAAACAGTCATGCATCTGAAAACCATACATAAAAATAGGTTAACATAAATACTTTACTTTAATTAGGAGTTTCTCTTAACTGACATATACTATGTATGAGCGCATGATGTCCAACCTCTAGCCCGATTAGGAGAGCTCCCAAAGCCTTTTCAGGATAGAGGATGAAAATAAATTATGGATCCACACTAAGCCCTTACTAGGGGCTATTTGAGGAGTCTCCCGAACCAACAGCATGATCCTAACTTATGCTGGCTACATAGTATTGGGGCTTCGGGTTATTTGAACTCTTCACCCATCTCACTGCTAAATAATCCTACCAAAAACTATGCTCATATAAAATTTATTCCTATTTGAGGCATCTGAAACATTTCCATGGAGCCTTTATATCTCAAAATAAATATAGATGTGTGATATCTAATGAGCCCCCATGCTCAAAACTGTTCTTTGCCGGCAAGCCTCTGTGCTCAAAACTGTATAAAACTGGTGAGCTTCTACGCTCAAAACTAGGTTATGATGGTGAGCTTCTATGCTCAAAACTGTGTTTCAAAAGCATGCTTTCACTTTCTTTTTAGAAAATCATGCAATGAAACTAAACTGTTCAAACTAAAAGTCATTTTTGAAATACTCTTTAAAACTAAACTCTATTTTTCTTTTTTGAAAATCATATGTTTAAAGCTAAGAATGCTTACACAAACTTTCTCTCAAGATTCTTTTCATTAATCTTGAAAGCTACCTCTTCTAATGAAAACAAAGCATGTAAATAGTATGATAATATTTTCTTATAGTTTTAGAAATAAAGGAGTTCATGTGGTAGAACAAGCATGGACATCAATCAACAATCATGATAGATAGAGATATCAACAAAATAAATTAGGAATAATAATGCATAACCTAGATTTCATGAAATAAAACTCAATTTAGAAACATTGGGAAAAATCTCAACTCTTATATTCTTCTAAAATTGAACTGTAGATGTAGGCATGAAGAATAACAGAGTTCCTCACAATGAATAGCCTTCCATTCCTCAAACACTCCAATTTTTAATGGAGAATCCGAGAAACTAATTGTGAGACCTTACAAACTGGTTCTCTCAATAATTCGTAGGGTTTTCCATCAAGAACCGCACAATAACCCATAGCTTAGGGTTAGGAATCATTAAATTAGCCTTAGGAATGAAGGAGAAGACTTACCTTTGAGGAAGTTGTGCTTGGAGATGTTTGGAGGGTTTAATCCTTTCTAAAATCGTTAAAATTTAGGAAGAATATAGAGTCTAGACATTTGGATATGGTAAGGGTAGTGTTTGAAATGATTTCCAACTCAAAGAAACATAAGATATATATAGAGGTTGGGTGGGGATAGGGTCTTTCACACTGCGCCTGCTATAGCGCCAACCTGTTTCTTTTGGAATTTAGCTCCTGGTGTGTTGCGCTTGCTATAGCACCACCCTGATGAATTTATTTTGTCTGAAGTTTGGTCCTGGGCACAATGCGCCTCCCAATGCACCCAACCTAATAAAAAATTTCTATGAAGATTAGGATCGGGCGTGGTGCGCCTCTCAATGCTTACCTTGACAATGCCTTAGTAAAATACCCATAGTATTTTATTTCGAGCTCCGACTAATGCAAGGTAAAAAGAGTTGAAAAGAAGACTCAAAGGCCTTCAATTTGATAGTTGAATCACTAAAAAATAACATTGTAAATGTTGAGTAATGATCGTTTAAAATTGATCCTTATAAGAATTTATATGAGAACTCGATCGATAGACACGCTCTCAAATAAACTTTGTGCTAGATGTTCCTTATGAACTTAATTTATATCCAATGCACTTCCCACATTTAAGAATTGATCTTAACATTTAGTTTCATTAGAAAAATTCATTGGGTTCGAGTCTATTTACATACCTAGAAAGATTTCAAACATAGCCTAAACGTTTAAGGCATTACAATATCTCCCCTTTTGGATCATTTGTCCTTGAATGAAGGTCATGGACATACATAGGATATAACCCTAAAACATTCTAAATGTTTTGGTAGAGTTCCTTCATTGGAGGGACTAGCTCAATCTGTAAATAGTTTTTAGCAGACTAGGAATACTATCACGAGTATCACTGAAATTCAAAGGAGCAAAGACCTAAAGAATGTCACGTGAACATGGATTTGGGCCCTATTGGCCTCTTAAAGCATGGAGTGAGAAAATGACTTCTTTTTATCTCAGGACTTCTTTTCCCTTAAGCTACACAACTGCTAGCCTTTAAGCTCAGAAACACCTTTTTAACTACACCAACTTATCTAAATGCCATACTTATCATTTACAACTTATAATTATCACCTATGTCCATACTGATACTAAAGTCTTGAGTCTAACAGCAAGCTTATACCATATTCAAGCCTAACTTGAGTAAATCTCTTGCATCTAGAGTTATCCCCCAAGAATTCTACTTCTTTTATGATGAAATCACCCAATCTTGAGCTCTAATCAAGGAATCACTAGTCACACAATGCAATTGTCTATATGTATATCATCACAACATTCAAGTCTAGCACTATAGTTATCTTATGGATTCTTTATAGCTTACACTATCTAAGAATTTTCCCTTTTTCCCTAGTATGTGTAATAACTACTACTCAATGAACTTCTACAAAGAGAAACACCATGTATTTCATCTAATTTTTGTACATGCCAATACTTATCTCGCACTTCATCCACACTTATAATCTAAGATGTAATTAGTACACTGCAATGGTCATCAAAGAAGTATCTACTTTCCCCCATCCTTCCCTTACTTCGAATCTTTCACTACTATCTATCAAGTTAAAAAGAGGATCACTAAAGGAATACAGTATGAGCATTAGAATATGACAGATACAACAAAATCATGACTTATACTTAGTGTAACATTTTCACTCAAGTTGAGGTCTAAGGAATCAAGTGCAATGAGCACGAGTACTTCATATACTTGGCACAAAAGGAATGAATAAAAGGGTAATTTTGAGGATACACGTTATAACCACCATTACCATTATGGGTGAATGTACATAAGGCTTAGAGTAAGAAAATCATAAGCACGAATCATTTCATGAAATCTAATATGAGCATATATATGATGTACCATGATTTTATTAGCTGTTAAGGCATATCTGGAGGACTGAGTTCATAAAATGCATACTATGAGACATGAATTTATATATATATGAGTCTTATAACATAAAGTTGGGATTTATGGAATCGCAGAGTATGACTGGGAACACTCTCTGAAGCACTTGCTTCTCATTCTAGGAATCTAAGTATGAGCATAGGTTTGCATCGAGTAGTTGGACCTTAGACATGCTCATGGCATGAATACTATATAACATGAGTAGAGTCTCATGTTGACTAAATTGAAAAGAGTATACCTAAATAAGAATGGATTGACATCCCGTAGTTACTGCTCTAGGACTTTTTAACAATTGAATCTCAAGACTTGAATTGGTTCTTTACCTTATCATCTCCCCCTTAGCTCAAAAGTCAATGTTCTAAGTCTTTGGACCTCTTCTTTAAATTAGAATATATTCAAATAACTCTTGTGGGATCGAGGAATCACTATACATGGATGCTAAGCTCTCCCTCAACGACTATATCTGTAGGTACTAAAATGTTTATCCTGGGATTTCTTTCTTAGTAACTCCTAAATTCGCTCTTACCTCTAAGGTTGTACTGTAGGATTCATGCTATTTCTATTCTATAACCTTCATATATCCAATCCACTATCCACCTAATAAAAAGGGTTAAATCTTATACTAAGAGGCTCAAGATCAGCTACCTTATATAAGAATCTCTAGCTTCGGCTCTTAGCGACCATATAGTACATTCCTATGATTCTTCACACTTCTCAACTCAAGAATACTAAACTAGGAACACATAGAACTTTAGGGGCTTAAAATCTAATGTAACTACATTCCACCTTACTTAGCCTCCAATCACCTATACTTAATCTTTTTCTGCACCTACACTTAATCCTTTTCTAACACATTGATATGCCCTTATGATCTTCTACTATAGTTCAAACATGTTCTAAGTCATGTTTACCAACACCTCTTCCTCTAAATACTACCATGGAATCTTCACAAAACTTACTACTCTTTAGTCAACACCAAGGGACTTATCTTCCCATTACTTAATTTATAGATACATGACTATGGCTACATACTTCCCTTAATCACCATCTCCATGTAACACCCCGGAAGTCCTTGAGATCGGACCTCGGAGTTAGACAATGCTTAGAAGAAGAGTCAACAGAAATTTGCCTCAGAACGAGTCAGGGAACAACTCGTTAAGAGACCTAACGGGTCGTGGTTTGACCCGTGAGAAATTTTAAGGAGGGGATGGAAAGCCCATTGGCCACGGACGCCTGAAGAGTCATCATGCCTGCCAACGACTCGTTAGGTTAGACGTTGGGTGGTGAAGAGTTGATGTCGTGAAGTGTTATCCAGTGTACTTGACGGGTGGACTTGACGAGTCGTTAGAGCTGGTGACAATTCATTATATTGGTCATGGGCTGTGTTGAAGAATCTTTGGAAGGCTAGGTAGTGCACTTCACAGCTCGGTTCCCACTAGTCGTTGCCTGTCCCCACAATTCTTGGGGTGCCTCGTGAGTGCCTGGCAGAGTATTTTCTCTACTTTTTTGGGGGGTATTCTCATAAAGTCCTATGCTTTTAACTCCTAATCTACATCATTTTGTATATTTTTTGGGACATTTGTAAGGGTTTCTACAAGTCTAAACCCTCATTCTCTCAAGGAACCTCTCAAAGCTCTTCTTCCTCCTCTCCTCTAAAGATTCAAGAACTTCACCAAGGTGTTCATCAAGCTTGAAGGAAAATTTCGAGCAAGGTTCTTCTACCAGGTAAGCGGGTTTTTCAACAAGGATACTATTCCATCCTTGTGCCCCTAAAATGTTTTAATTAAAATTATCAATTTCTACTATACTAGGAAATCCATGACCTAGGGTTTTAAATTGATGGTGAATCCTCCTACAACCCTTTAAATTCCAAGATCTATTGTGATTATGTGATAAGTATGACGTAAAATTATTAAGTTACCTTGTATTATGTGTTGGGTGATGAAAAGTGTGGAGTTATGAAATATTCTTCATCAATGATTTGAGATTTAAATATGACTTTGTCATTGTTCATTCAATTATCACAAATCCCTTACATCCATGTTTAATATGTGAAACTTGTATGATTATCCTTGAGAATTTGAATATGTGAATGATAGATGTGATGAGATTAAATTAGAGTTCATGGACTTGAATGATTTAGAGTAAATATGCATGTCCTTATGTCTTGATGAAATTAATTTGGTGAGAAGTAAATCTATGATAGTGGCTTATCTAATTCATCCTTCTTATGAATTGGAATAAATCTTGAAATGGGTCTTATGAAATGAAGATGTACACTTCTCACATGATTTTGTTGTATATGTTGAGATATGTTTAAGCACATAGCTTCCTATAAATCTCGATTGTTTGAATAAATGTATGTATCTTAAAGTACAAATTGAATCTATGGGTCATGAATGTCATTAAGATACATGCTGCTACATGAAGCCGGAAATTTAATGTTGAGAAAGTAGTATGCATGTGTGAATCTAAAGATGCTCATTAAGGTTAGATCTATGAAGAATACTAGTATGCCTCCATGATGATATAAGTTATGATGATAAATCATGAGAATGATAATTTCCAATTGTTGGGCTTGTTGTTAGTAGAAAGTGGCCTCAATCCTTCCGAAATGAATGACGTATCAAGAAAACAAAGTACGTTCATGTTTTTGATTAGCTGTTGTAGTATAGACCATATATATATNATATATATAACATTAGACCTGTACCCTCTCAGATTCTAGTAGTAGTCAGGATCCTCCATAGTAGAGTGTGACCCCTTAGCTCAGTTAAGATCCTACATAGTAGAGAGTGACTCCCTGACATAGTTGGGATCCTCTATTGTAAAGAGTGACTCCCTTGCATAGTCGGGATCCTCCATAGCAGAGAGTGACTCCCTAACTCAGTCGGGAACCTCAATAGTAGAGAGAGTCTCCCTAGCATAGTCGGGATCCTCCATAGGAGAGAGAGACTCTCTTAATAATGATAGTAGTATAACTCAGTTTTGCATGACCCAACTTTTAGATTTTTAACGTGATTAATAAGATGATGATCAGTCTTATTTATCAGTAATGATCCAGCACAGAATGTGATACTAACTTCAGATTTGGCACTTATTAAATGTTCAAAACTTGACCCTTATGCATGAGTTCTAAGATGTTATATATATGAGATTCAAAGAGAAGTTTCATGTATATCTGTATATGTGAATCATAGAGTGTGTGTAATAACATATTGAAGTAGCTATGTTGAAGTATTAGATTAAATCCTTATCATGTATTTATTTATTTAATAGTTATCGTTGTGTTGGCCCTGGTCAAGAGTTGATTAATGGTTGAAGAAGTTTGGNGAAGTATTAGATTAAATCCTTATCATGTATTTATTTATTTAATAGTTTATATCATCTCGCATGCTTAGTACATTCCAAGTTCTGACCGTACACCTTTTTTGCTATATCGTTTTATTATATAGATTCACGTTTCTAGACTCGGCCTCGCGGTTAGATACACTTCATCCCTATTCAACAGCTATTGATGAGTCCTCATCCTCCGAGGATGTGATTATGTTCATACTTTCTTATGTTTTCAGTTTTCAGACTTTAGGAGTTAGCTGGGGGCTTGTCCCAGCAACTCATCAATTTAGTAGAAGGCTTTCAGACTTATCTAGAAAGATTCGGCGATGTATCTAAGAGCTATTATATTGTCTTTATGGTTTATATTAGATTATTGTTATTAATTCTGCTTGTTGATGTTGTTAGTCATTTCTCATGTTAAGTGTATGCTATGATAATTCCATGGGTCGACTTAGAGCCTCTCGGGTTTCCTAGTCCCGTCTTACGGCCATGATGTGAACTCGGGTCGTGACACTCCGCTTTTGGCTTCCACACTTCTAACTTCATATTTTTTTCTCTAGGTTCATTTTACTATTCCTGGCTCACACAACCCAAAGCACACTATCTCTAAGGTGACAATACTACCTAAGCACTTAGAGACACACTCTCCCACTATGGGTTTCATCCGCATCAAAGTTTTAGAAGAGAGGGTATGAGAGCACATCTTATTATAGGTTTAATGCCCGATTCATAATAAAAATAGTGCATTCTTGTGATGTATTAGACTTAATTGCAATAATGGGCTCCTCTTGAGACCTTATGTAGTCCATTAACTTTCTAGTGGCTCTATCTTAGAGCACCTCACTGATAGGAATCTAAGCTTTGTTGTTTCTATTACCTCAAAAATGAGGCATAGTCGGTGGAATTAGAACAAAGCACAAATCTGTATATGTTTCTTATAGAATAGCTCTATTTATCGATCTAAAGTATAAAAAATGGGAAACTTTTCTTAAATGTCAACAGGCCCTTATTTGTAGAGGTGGGACCCTCATAACCACAAATGAGATCATATTGACACGGCTTTATACACACCTTAGGACTCCTGAACTCTGCACTGTAATGGCAAGTTTTTCATGCCTCGAGCGTACACCCTGACGCGACTAGCACCCGATACCACAAGTGGCCCGAATGAACCCTTGGCTTGGCATACTACTAAAAGACGTACTAAAAGATATTGTAGAAGCTAATGCATGAACCGAACCCTTATAAAATGAAAGAATGAAATTTAATTATAAGTGACACATAAAGTCATTTGAAAACTAATAAAAATAACTGACTGACCGTCTATGAAATCTCTACTAACATTCTGTGTAATGTTTGTTGAGACAATGCCCCTGGTCTACCTTTACTCCAAACTGGACAATAAAATTCAACTATAAATAGATAAATCCCCTACATAAAAGGATAATTCCCACAAGCTAAGGTGGTATCTTAATAAAGCACATGTTGATGGATCTGTGTACGTGAATGTGCATCACGAAATAATGTAGCACAAAATAGAATCAATACATAGAATGTATGATATGTAATGAAGTTGAGTAAAGAAATACTAATACTAACAAGTTGTACCAAGAAGGCATGAACATGATATGAAATCAAGATCATGAATTAACTTAATAATTGAGATTATGTGACTGAGCTTCTAAATCTTAACAATAAGGGAGTTGTATTCAACAGTTAATAGAAACATGATTTGAAAACTAGAGGCTTGGTGCCATGAATCATACTTTAAAACACTTCTTGAAAACTAAATAAAACTGAATAGTCTGAATGATTCAATTAAAACACATGTATAAATATTGCGAGAAATAGTTATGCATCTAAAAACCATACATAAAAATAGGATTTTGAAAATACTTTACTTTAGTTGGGAGTTTCTCTTAACCAACATACACCATGAATGAGCGCATGACGTCCAACCTCTAACCTGGTTGGGAGAGCTGTCTAAAGCCTTGCAAGAGTAGAGGATGGAACTAAATTGTGGATCTATACTAGGCCGTTACAAGGGGCTATCTAAGGAGTCGACTGAACCAACGACATGATCTAACCCATGCTGGCTATGTAGTTTTAGGGCTTTAGGTTATCTGAACCCCCACCCATCCTGCTGCTAAATAATCCTTCCAAAAACTATTCACATACAACAATTATGCCTATCTAAGGATCTAAAACATCTCTATGGATATAACACCCCAGAAGTCCCTAAGACCAGACTTGAGGGTTGAAACGTAGAAATAAGAACAAACTGCACCAGAAAATAGAATGAGTCATCAAGTGACTGTTAGTTCACCTAATGACACGTTAAGTGAGTCGTTGGGTGTAGGGAAGCCAAGGTCATTAGGTGACTCATCTCGTGTGAAGTAGAGGGGAAACATGAGACTCAAAGGGGTCAGGATGAGTCTCTAAGTGAACCCATTAGGTGTGATGACGAGTCATTAGCTAGAGACGTCAAACTAAGATCAAAAAGTGGGAATTTGGTCCATTGGTGATGGGAGGTTAGGACGACATGTCAAGTCCCCGAATGACTCGTCCAGTCACTCGTGGTGACTGGCAGTGTCCTATTTCCTATCGAATCATTAAGGTGTTTCA
Organism: Datura stramonium; assembly: GCA_018107945.1. Lineage (NCBI taxonomy): Eukaryota > Viridiplantae > Streptophyta > Magnoliopsida > Solanales > Solanaceae > Datura > Datura stramonium. The sequence continues at coordinate 27,162 of JACEIK010000986.1, read as the reverse complement.
TAATTTCTAACCTCTTAATCCATAAACTACATCGTTTTAAGCTTGAGAAGGAGTGCTTTAAGGGGGATATTAACCTAGAACTTTCATTCTACTCATAACACTCTAATTAGAATATCAAAATCCCTCAAGGCTTACAAAAACAAGCTAGAGTTCTTCACTCTCATCTTCTTAAATTCTCTTCGGGTTTCACGCTAAGTCAAGAACTCAGTGAATCAAGGAATGTGGGGTTCATCAATGAGGGGTTCTTCCACCCTCATTCCCTTTCTCCAATTGAAATCATGATCTCCCATTCCCCATGCCCTAATTTCGAATTTCTAGGGCTTTATTGGGGATTGTTAAATTGCTCCATGATTCTCCTAGGGGTTTAGCTATCTTGATCAAATTGATGATTCTATGATTAAGGTTTTGTATTCTATCAAGTCTTCCAGGAAATTTCTATCAAACATGATTATGATGTTCTAGGGTTAAACTCCTTCTATTGAAATCCCATGATTTTCTTATGATATAAACTCAGAAGTTTTAAGTTATGTATTCTGATCATGATGTGTGATTTTTACAATAACCCATCATGTATTTACGAATTTCAAGTATGATGACTTTCTAAAGTATGCATAGCTTTTACAAGTATTAGGTTTATGATTATGGCCAACTCACGAGATTCTTTCATGGCTAGTTCACGTATTTGAAGCATGTTCATGTATTTTATGATTTTGACTAGCCCATGTATTTCAAGTATATTTCATGATTACGATATGATCCATGTGCATAATTTTGGGGGGTTTCAGGAACCCATGGTTCAGAACTACATGCCAAAGTAGGTATTTATTCATCTTTAACCCTATGGGGTCTCAAGAGTGATATCATGCCATGTCATCGTCCCTTTCCTTGGGATGTTTGGGACATGTCTGCCCACTTGAGAGAGATAGTTTAGGCATCATGTAAGCTCTATCATGATGGTGTCAGTTATGATAAAGCGTTCCACTATTCCTTATGATTTATGCATGTTCATGATTATGATAATTTGGCTCAAGTTATGTCTTACATGATTTCTATAATGAATATAATTATGACTAGCTTATGTACTATTTTGAAAATCTTTAGCCCTCATGCCTAAATTATGAATTTTACTTCATGTTTGAAATGTCGTACTCTCATGAACCTTTTATGCATTTTTATTATCCTACTTAACTTAACTTGCATACTGGTACATTCAAAGTACTGACCGTATACTTTATGCTATAACATTTCATGATATAGGTTTGGGTGATTAGACTCAATCGCGTCATAATTCTTTCTCCCTATCAGTTCAGCTTACCCCTGTTTTGGTGATTCTTCATCTACTGAGGACATTCCTTCAATTATGTTATTTTTTAAGTTTAGTTTAAGAGTTGGAGTTAGATGGGGCTTGTCCCAGTATCTCATCAGTCAATGGTGGCTCTTCAGATATAGACAAGTAAGTTCAGCTTTTGGCTCAGTTTTGAGATGTGAACGCTTTTATTTATGTATTATAATAATCAGACTTCCATGTATTCATGTTTATGTTTTAATTTTCCTCTTTAATTTATTCTCTTGAGTTGTTATGCACATGCAATCGGTTAGCTTGGAGCCATTCGTGGTTCTAGGTCTCGTGTCCCGATCCGAGGTCCCAGCTCGAGTCGTGACAAACATGATATTAGAGAAAAGGTTTAGGTGTGTCCTAGGGTGTCTGAAAGAAGCTTTCAGTAGAGCCTTTTCCATGGGTGTATAAAGTGCCACACTTATGTCGAAGAGGTTACAAGATGTTTTAGGTAATTTCCCTTGTTTCATTATGCATGAAGTGAAATGAAATACCTCTCTAATCATCTAAATCATGTTATACAAGTTTGCAGAAATATGCCTCCACACATAGTAAATGGAAGGATAAATGGCAACGGGAATGGCCACGACAATGGCAATAGTGATGGGCATCAGCTGGCGCCACAAGCTCCAATGGATCCCTTTCCCAAGCAGGTCACTCATGCCGAGTTTAGGGCGGCATTTCAGATGTTGGCACAGGCCATGACCACCTAGGTGAACTAATAGGCGGTGTCCTATGTTCCTCTGAATAGAAACAAAATAGCAGTGAGAGTGTGAGACATAAAACTTTCTCAGAATGAACCCACCTAAGTTTCTAGGGCCGAAGGTGGATGAGGACCTACATGAGTTCATTGAGGAGGTATAGAAGATCACCCAGATTATGGGTGTTATTGGAGAGTAGAGTGAGGACCTAGCCTCCTATCAGCTAAATGGGGTTGCTCATATAAGGTTCTGTCAGTGGAACGAGAGTAGGTCATTGGGAGAAGCTCTCCTAAGTTACGATGAGGTTGTGACTGCTTTACAGGAAAGGTTCTTCCCTCGGGAGTTGAGGGAGGCGAAGACGGAAGAGTTCGTCAACTTGAAGTAGAACCACAGGACTGTTCAGGAGTATGCCTTGGAGTTTACCTGGTTGTCTAAATATGCGTTGGAGATGGTTGCAGATCAGAGGGCTTGTATGAGAAAGTTTTTGAATGGAGTAGCAGATTCACTGGTCAGGGAGTGTAGGACTGTCATGTTGAACAGTGACCTAGATTTCTCCCAGTTGGTCATATATGCCCAATAGATAGAGGTAGAGCAAATAAAGGAGAAAGAGAGAGAGGCTAAGAGGACCAGGATAGGGAGCTATCGACAGTTCCAGCTGAGATCCAGTGGTGGAAATCACCCTCAGTCCCACCAGAGGTCGTCATCCCCATATCCATCATCAACTAGTGTACCGTCATGATCTAGGCATGATCAGAGAAGTAGAGCGTCAGGCTCTAGGGAATAGAGGAGCACGAGGGGGGAGCGCACTTTCCCAGCTTGTAGGAGGCATAGTAAGAACTACCTTGGAGAGTGCTTGGTTGGTTCAGATGCTTGTTTCGGGTGCAGGAAGCCCAAATATATGTTCTGAGATTTCCCTTCAGATAGACCGAACAATGTTGAAGGTTTTTCCCAATCCTCCACTTCAGCAGCTCTAGCATCTCGCCCACCTCAGTACGTTGCCTGTTTTAGTGTAGGTGGCAGTCAGTGCCTAAATAGGTTTTATGCACTATCTTCTTTCGAGGAGCAGGAGGTCTCTCCTATTGTGGTCACTGATATGTTATGAGTATTCCATATTGATGTGTATGCATTAATAAATCGAGGGGATACCTTATATTTTGTGACTCCTTATGTTGTTGTTACTTTTGGAGTTAGTCCTGAGATCCAATCAAAATTTTTCTTAGTCTCTACTCCTATTGTTGAGTCAGTTTTAGATCGATAGGTGTACAGAAATTTCCCTGTCATGATTCTTTAGAAACTCACCTCAGCCTCCTAGTGGAGTTAGATATGATTGGCTTTGATGTTATATTCGGTATGGATTGGTTACATGCATGTTATGTATCAGTCAATTGTATAACCTATATAGTAGAGTTCTTATTTCCTTGTGAACCAGTCCTAGAGTGGAAGAATAGTTGAACTATGCTTGTAGGTTTCTTTATTTCCTTTCTCAAGGCCAAGAAAATGATCTCTAAGGGTTTTATCTATCATCTAGTTAAGTTCAAGGATTCTACATCCAAGACCCCGACTCTTCAATCATTTCCTTTTGTACGTGAGTATCCAAAGGTATTTCAAGATGATCTGCCAGGAGTTCGGCCCGAGCGAGAGATTGACTTTGGTATTGACCTTCTCCCTGATACGCAGCCAATATCAATTCCTCCAAATAGAATGGCTCCAACCAAGTTAAAGGAGTTGAAAGAACAGTTTAAAGATCTCTTAGATCAGTGTTTCATTAGACCTAGAAAATTCCCTTGAGGTGATCCAGTTCTGTTCGTTTAGAAGAAGGATGGTTCCCTTAGAATGTGCATTGATTATTGGTAGTTGAACAAGGTCGCAATCAAGAATAACTATCCCCTCCTCAGGATTGATGACTTGTGTTACCAGCTTTAGGGAGAGTGACATTCCAAAGACAGCCTTCAGGACTCAGTATGGTCACTATGAGTTCATGGTTATGTCTTTTGTATTAAGGAATACTGCTCTAGATTTTATGGATTTGTGAATAGGGTGTTCCAGCAATATCTAGACATGTTCTAGTTTCTTCATGGATGATATTCTCATACACTCTCGGAGAAAGGAGGAGCATGTCATTCATTTGAGGATTGTGTTGCAGACTGTCAAGCATCACCAGCTATTTGCTAAATTCATCAAGTGTGAGTTTTGGCTGAACTCAGTGGCATTGTTGGGCCATGTGGTGTCTAGAAAGGGTGTGCAAGTGGAATCTCAAAAGATTTAAGTGGTGAAGAACTAGCCTAGCAAAGTTAGTCCTACAGATATTAGGAGCTTCTTGGGTTTAGTTGGATATTATAGGAGGTTCATAGAGGGATTTTCATCCATTGCAGCACCATTGACTAAGTTGACCTAGAAGAAGGTCAAATTTCAGTAGCCAGATGCTTGTGAGAAGAGTTTGAAAGATTTAAAGACTCGACTCACCTCAGCCCCAGTATTGACCCTATTGGAGGGAATAGATGGTTTTGTTGTGTATTGTGATGCTTGTAGGGTGGGTCTTGGTCATGTGTTGATGCAGCATGGTAAAACAAATCATCAATCCTTGGGAGAGAATACATGTTCTTGATTGTCACCTTATTCAATTGCTTATAGTCAATGCACATATGAAGGGAACCATCCTTCTTCCAAACAAAGAGGACTGGTGCACCCCATGGGGATTTGCTAGGTCTGATAAAATCCTTGTCTAAGAGATATTTTAACTGCTCCTTTAACTCCTTTAAATCAGATGGAGCCATTATGTAAGGAGGAATAGTTATAGGTTGCGTATCAAGAAGAAGGTCGATACCAAAATTGATCTCCCATTCGGGAGGAACTCCTGGTAAATCATGTAGAAACACTTCTGGATATTCACACACTATAGGAACTGACTAAATAGTTAAGGTTTCGAACATAGCATTCTTAACCCTAACTAGATGGTATACACAACCCATAGAGATCATCCTTATGGCCTTAAGGTAGGAAATGAAACAACCTACAGGCACGACTGAACTACCCTTCCACTCTAGGACTGGCTCACTTGGAAATTTGAACTCTACTGCACAGGTTCTACAATTGAGCATAACATGAATGTAGCCAATCCATGCCAAAGATAACATCAAAATCGGTCATGGGTAGCTCTACTAAATATGCTGAGGTGATTTCTGAAGAACTGTGGCAAGACAATTTCTATATATCCGAGAAGCTATAACTAAATCACCGACTGAAGTAGAGACTGAGAAGGGCTCTGATAGGATTTCGGGACTAACTCTAAAACTACTAGAAACATAGGGCATCATAAAGGACAAAGTAGCCCCTAGATCTAACAATGCATATACATCAAGGTGGAATACTCGTAACATAACAGTGACTACATCTAGGGAGACCTCATGATCCTGACAGGATGCTAAGGCATAGAATCTTTTCTGGCGCTGACTACCACCCATACTAGTAGATGCCCCTGAAGAGCTGGGCGTGCTGGTGGAACTGCTGAACAGAAGGCTGGGCCTTGGCCCCTATCATGGACCTGTTTAGCTACTGGGCAATCTCTAAGCATATGTCCGGGCTTCCCACACCTGAAAGAAGCACCTGAACCTACTAAGCATTGACCCATGTGTCTCCGGCCACACCTGCCACACTCTGGAATGCTAGACTCTGCGGGTCTACTATCCTAACCTCTATAACTTAATGCTCGTCCCCTATGGTTGTGCCTAGATCTGGAAGGCACACTCATAGCCGACGATGCTGGGGCTGAAGATCTCTGGCGAGACTGTTGACGATGCCCACCAGGTCTCTACCGGGAGAATCTAAAGCTATCAGTCCTGGACCTCTTAGCCTCTCTCTCCCGCTCACTCACCGATACCGCCTCCATATGTTGGGCATACATAACTATCCGGGGAAAGTCAATGTCCTAATGAAGCATCACGGTCCAGCAATATTTGATCAAGTAGTCTGTTATCCCATGCACAAACTGACTCTCTCGGGCTCTCTGATCTTTCACCATCTCAGGTGCATACTTGGACAGGCGAGTGAACTCCAAGACATACTAATGAACTGTCATCTTACCTTGCTTTAGGTTAACAAACTTGGCTGCTTTGATCTCTCTCATCTCACAAGGGAAGAACCGATCCAAAAATGTGGTATGAAACTCCTCCCAACCAATAGGCCCTGCTCCAACTAGCCTGGTATCCTTCCATTCCTTGAACGAGATATGTGCAACCCCTTTCAACTAATACGAGGCTAGATGTGCGCACTCCTCCCCAGTCACCCCTATGATCTGGGTGATCTTCATAACCTCATCAATAAACTCATGTGGATGCTTTTCCACGTTTGATCCAAGGAACTCTGGAGCTTTCATCCTCAGAAAATCTCTAACTCTCGCTGTTGTCGCATTCCCATTTGGAGGGACGTGCTCTACCGCATGTTGGTTTACATGGGCGGTCAAAGCCTGAGCTAGCATCTAAATGGTTGCCCTAAATTCGACATGGGCCACCTGCTTGGGCACATGATCCTTAGGGGCTAGTGGGCTTGCTGGTGCCAATCCCCATCGATATTCTCATGACCATTTCCATTTCTATTTCTTCCTTTATTAACTCGGCAAGGAGGCATGATTCTGTAAAAGCGTATAGAATGAGTTAGAAGGATAGAAATACATTTCATCACATGACTTAGATCATGAAAGAAGAGAGCATTTCCTAAAATGTTTCGTAGCCTATTTGTCGTAAGTGTGGCGCGCTTCACACCTCTGAAAAAGACTCTAGTTAAAGCGGCTTTCAGACACCCTAGGACACTTCAAAACCTAATGCTCTGATACAAAATTTGTCATGATTCGAACATAGGCCCAGATGGAGAAACGGGACAAGGAACCCCGAGAGGCACCAAGTCGACAATGGCATGAACATGACTTCTAAATTCAATATATTCAAGAGGAAGTCTAGCACATATAATATAGAGGAACTCTGAAAAAACATTTGAATACATAACACAAGGCTGGAACTGAATACATGTTATGTCTAATAAGCCTCTACTGCTGGCAAGTTGATAGGACAAAAACCCCAACTAACTCACTATAGTCTGAAACTGAATATATTAAATACAACTGATAAAGGGCCCTGGGAGATGAGGACTCACCAACTGAGACTGAGAGATGATAATACTGAGAGACTAGCTAATGGCGGGCCTGAGCCTGAATATCCGAGCTTGTGTCATGAAACAATGCAGCATAGAGTATGTGGTTAATACGTGGAATGTACCGGGTATGCAAGTTAAGTAAAATCGCTAAGAAAAATTAGAGATCATGCATAACGTATAGTATTTCATCACAAGAGTCTGAGAGTAGAGCTTGCACGCTATTATTTGAAATCATGATTTAACATAACGGAATCGAATGACCCAAAGATGAAAACTGATAATCATAAGTAAAACTGAATATTGGGTCAAACATGCTTAAAACATAATAACATGACTGATGAACATGCAAAACTGAAATCATGAGGAACAATGGGACACTCTTCATATAACCGACATTACCACAATAGAGCTTTTACATGGTCCCGACTATTACACTCAAGTGGGCAGAGCCATCCAAATCCTTGATAGGGCTTGGGACGCTACCATAATATGGATATCAAGCTGAAGGTCCTTTTGGGGGAAGGGAAATCTCATAAGGGAGGTCTTAATAATCTTAACATACTTATGTTAGCACATAGTTCAGAGGCATAGGTTTGAGTGACCCTTAGCCTACTCGGTGCTAAACACTACTCCCAAAAACATGCATATGATCTCCATCGTTTTTCAACGAAGCTGAACCATCATCTACTGATGAAGTTGATTCATAAAATACATGCATAATATGATATCATAACATGAGGAGCTTTATGCCCAAACCATACCACAAGCCGAAGACAGTGGGAGTCTAGACTCCAAAATCCATGTGGTAGGCTAATAACATGAAATTTAGATAAATCATAAAACATAATTGATCATATGGACTTGCCAAATACTTAAACATGCTTGACATAGACTTGATCTTTCAAAAACATGAACATAGACATGGGTAATTTGAAAATCATAATACGATCATGAACATCTCATTACAACTAGAAGCATATATCGTAATCCCATCTTTTCATGAACTTCCATGGATGGGCATCTTTTTTAGAAAAACTTGAAAACATAATTTGTAACTAAAAACATTGTAAAATATGCCCATGAATCATAATTCAACATTAGAAACATGTATAGATCATACCCATGAGTGATATTTAGAGAATTCATGTGTTCGATTAAAATTCCATAGATTCAAAATTTAGAATTTTCATTAAATTGGAGAGGGATTGGGCATGGGTGTAGATGGATGCACCCATTCATAACCCTACATACCTAAATAAATTAGATTTACACTTCTACTTGATAGCCCAAGGGAAATTGTAATACCCTAGAAGTGCCTTAGATTAGACCCGGGTTTAAAAATGGAAGTTGACAGAATCTGGGATAAACTCATAGAAACGGCCACCTAACGAATTGTTGGTCCAACCAACGACCCATGGGAAGCACCCGTGGTGAGGTCTGGCCGCATGGTAGTTGAGGTGACGGGTCAAGTAACGACCCGTTGTTTGATACAACGAGTCATTGTTTGAAGTCGTGGTGGGTTGGTCCTCAACCTAAGGGGACGTAACGAGTCATAGAATGACTCGTTGCAGGTTACAATGGGTCGTGGTCATCATCCATGGGATAAAGTATTAAAAATATCCAGTCAATGTAACAGAAGGAAACCATGACTTGTTGGAAGGAGGAATGAGTCGTGGTGTGGCTCGTGGGAAGGCTTGGTACAAATCATGAAGGGAGAAACGACGGACCACGTAAAGGATCATCGTTTGAAGAAACCACTCATCTTATCATGTCGTCAGATCAAATATGAGAAGGTGAAGTTGGGCAGTGGAGATGACAGATTGATACAATGAGTCATTGTATCCAACAATGACCCGTTAGTATGGTCGTTGTTACCACCAGTGCAAAAATTTTAGGAATTTCATGAAGGGCATTTTTGTCAATCCTAATTCATAGGGTCCTAAACTATGTCGATTAAGGATCGAAATGCAGTGTTTTATGAGGGCAAAACCTACCCTAGGCTCATTCATATCGATGAATGCAAGAGTGATAGTCTAGAGAGGTGATCAAGGCAAAATCCTTCAAGGTTCTCTTCAATTTCTCCTTGGGCATTCAAGGAAGTATAAGAATCAACCATAATCAGGTATGTAGGGTTATGAATGGGTGAATCCTTTCACACCCATGCACAATCTCTCTGTAAATCATGAATTTCATATGTCTAACCTATGGGGATTTAACCTAATGCATGAATTTCCTAATTCTCTACTTGGGTATGACTTAAATATGTTTCAACTATTGAATTATAATTCATGGGAAAGTTTTATATTGTTTTCAATTAAAATCATGTTTCAAGTCTTATGAATTAAAAAGCCCATTGATGAGAAGTTTATGAAAGATGAGATTTGTGATGAATGTATCATTATGATGAGATATTATGATGAAAAGCATGTTATCAAGCTACCCATGTTTATAATCATATTTTCAATATGAATTTATTATTTTGAAGCATGATAAGATATTGGGTAATGCCACATGTTCAAGTATGATACATGATTTTCCCGAATTAAGCTTACCACATGGTTTTGCAGCGAAGACTCCCAATTATCTTTCTACTTGTTGTAATTTTTGAGTTAAAGCTTCTCATAAGCATGATTTCAGATTTGAGATGTATTTGATTATTGAGCTTCGTCAATAGACGATGTTGAGATTTGTTGAAAAATGATGGAGAGCATATGCATGTTTTTGGGAGTAGTATCTAGAACCGAGTAG
>JACEIK010000985.1:320825-333324 GCA_018107945.1 Datura stramonium | reverse complement strand
TGATTTACGGCTGAGAGCATCTGCTACTATGTTGGCTTTTCCCGGATGATACAGAATGTCTACATCATAATCTTTTAATAACTCCAACCAGCGACGCTGTTGCAGATTCAACTCCTTCTGGGTGAAGATATACTGTAGGCTCTTATGATCTATGAAAATATGAGGTTCCATGGGGATCTTCAGTGATTCTTAAATACTTTCCAGAACTCAAGATGCAACAAGAAATTACGAGTCGTAGGAGCAAGGTACAAGGCGTACCAAAACACTTGTAGAAAAGTACAGAAGATGTCAAAATTCTCAGAGCCAAGCCATGGGTATATTGTATGACTCATAGGACCATAGTATGAGTGATACCAGTTGCCAACACTTAGTCAATTTTACAGCAGCCAAGGAATGTATGAGAGCAAGGTACGACCCGTACAATCATGTTACGGATCGTATGACTAGTCGTAGGACGAGTCGACGCCAAATGTGGAAATTTCCTTGTTAGCTTAGGAAAAGGTTTTGATGTCCATATAAATACCTTTTTTATATTTTTTTTAGTAGGAGAATGGATCATTAGATGTGTGACTACATGGAGAGAAGGTTTTTATTTTTTTTTTTGAATTATTATCATGTTTGGAGAGCAATTCTTGAGATCAACACTTGGTTTTCTCAATTGTTCCTGATTTTGTTCATCAATATTCAAAGAAGATTTTCTTCCAATTATTGTTGTAAGTACTTATTTATGTGTTTGTCTATGAATACTAATTACAATCTTACAATCATGAGAGGCTAAAACCTCCACAACTAGGGTTGTGGGAACCATAGTGGATTAACAAAATATGGTTACACAAAGTGATTCAAAACCTATGCTAAATACTTGTATTGTATTCTCTTCATATTTAAACATTTCTTAACAGTGCGCAGCATTAGGACTTGCCCGAATTCTTTACTTGGTTTAACCTAGAGAAGTAGATATTAGGAAAAGAGAATTACAACAAATCCTTGATTTTTATGATGATTGTATGACCTTGAATTGCGGCTGCAGGAAAGTTAATTTTGAACTTATTGATAACAATTAGTTTGAAATCTCTCATGAGACCTGACCCGTGATTGAGTATAGTCATCCAATAGGGACGAACCAGTCATTTGGATGAACCCTAGTTATCAGTTCTACAAGTAAACATTGGGATTGATTACACGTGTATACCCGAAGTAGTTATGAACCCATGGGGAACACTTACCCTTGTTATTCGCAAATCTTGATAACTACCACAATTGCAGTCTTGTTTTATTATTGTTTATCTTTAAACCCCCCAATTTGGAGATAACTTACCATTAAGTTGAAGTACCAACATTAGTCAAGTTCTTACCTTATTACCTGTGGGTTAGACCCCAACCTCTTTGTTGGGTTCTTTATTGACAACGTCTGTTTTATACTTTTCCAGGAAATGTGAGTTTGAGCGTTATCAGTATTCTACCACTTAGTTATTGCCTGATTAATTTGTACCAAAGGACCTACTAGTCCTGTTGTAGTGCTAAATTTACCTAGTTTTCTTTTGCAAAGTCACCTGTCAAAAACAAATTAGATGTAGTTTCTAGTTATGGTTACTCACAACATCTATATCTAGATAGTATGGCTATAACCTACTTAGCCAAAATCTCATCCACTGGTATCTTTCTTTTCCATAACCTCCATAAAAAGAAAGATATTATGTATGGTAGCTCTTTCATCCATAAATTACTAGAATAACGACATTTTATCTCCTTTATCTCATTAATTCCTATGCACTTTTAACACTAAGCTTGCCATTGCCAATGGCCATCGAACAAGTTTTTTCCTACCAATCAGATTCTTCAATAATCTCTATATTAATGCAAATATGATCCACAATTTCTTGAGGTAGTTTTATTGTAATAGGTGAATATTCCACTTTCCATTTTCCATGAAGTGACTTACATACTAAATATTATCATCAATCTATAAATCATGGAATTATATGGGTAAGTGGTCCTAGTCTTGTCCATTTATCAAACCACATATTGGAACATCCATTTTTATGCACCCGCCATATTTCCTATTCTATTTATTTCACTTGCATTCAACATCTTTTTTCAAAATTGTTTTCCCCCTTTCCATTGTACTAAAGCAAGGATTTGCTATTTACAGTATTTGTTTCATATGAAATCTATCCAGAGTAATCTAGCGGTTCTAAAACTTCCACCATAATTTGGAAAATAAAGCCTTAGAAACATTAAAAACTTATTTGAATCCTAAACCCCATTCATTCTTAGGAAAACACACTTTAAGCTAGGCTTCCCAGTGTTTTGGCTTTTCCTTCTTCCAAATTACTTCAAAAAAAATTTGGCAAAAATTCTATACAGCTCCTGCATAGTGTATTTTGTTGGGGTTAAAATAGACAGTAGGTATGGGCCTGCTCTGTACGAGGACAACCTTTCCTTCAAATGATAAAACCTTCTTTTTCCAACTTTGTACCTATTCCTGTACCTTTTTTTATAAGATATTGTAGTACAATATTTTTTTCCTTGAATAGGAAATGGGACAACCCATATACTTGAGTGGAAAATTGCTTTTTTTAAAGCCAGTAATTTGTTCTACCCCCTTCAGTAGAACCTCAACAAATTTGATGAAAATATATAAGGAACTTTTTACTTTATTGATTAGTTCACCTGATATGATTTCATACTCATGTAGCACCTTCATTATCATATCCAAGGATCTCCTATCTGTTGAAGCGAAAGGTTATAGTATCATCTGCATATGCAAGATGATTTATATTTCTGCTCCAATTATGCATACCATACCCTTTATACATCCCATACTTAAATAAAGAGTTTAAGGCCCTAGACAGAACTTCAACTGTGTTACACCCCGTAAGTTCCTATCGTTTAATAAATGCGTGCGTATGTATGTTGAGAGTTTTGGAGTACAACCCATATGGAAAAGGGCCCGAGGATTTAGTATACGAGCACGAGATCGAGCGAGCAGGAGGTCAGTGCTGGAGGCTAGGCGCACTGGGCGCTGCACCGCACCTGCCAGCCCGGCGCGTCGCACCTTCTGCCTGGCGCAATGGGTGGAATGCCGCAACCCCTTGCCTCCAACTCCCACATATATATATATTTCTTAAGTTCAAGTTAAGTTCATAAAATATTTCCCCCAAAATATTAAACGTTACTTCATTAGGGTTCTCTCTATTCTTCTCCGTTTCTTGCTGATTTACATTGTTAAACTCCATCCAAATGCAAATTCATCATGGATATCGAGTTTTGGGCCTACGAGGAACATCCCTACAGAGTTATTTTTTGTAAATTCACTTGGAGTACTGGAACCCGACCAAGTAAAAGTTGTCAGAATCACGTATAACTGAGTCCTAAGAAACTATAAGTGATAGGTAAGCAGTTCTACATTCTAAACTCTTGGGAATTGGTGAGTTTTCGGCCAAATTAAATGGAGTTGAATTATAGTTACTATTATTGAAAGATATTATTGTTCGCCAAGTCCTAGTATTGAAAATAGTCTTATTATCTCAGTGTAAAGGCGAAAATTTAGTGGAATCGCCGGCTACAAGTTGGAACTAATTGGATAAATGAGAATCAACATTCGAGGTATGTTAAGGCTATTCCTTCGGCAAGTTATTTTGGTTGTAACATTGATACGACAAGCACTTCTATAGTGACTTAAGAACTCGAATGTTATAGTAAGCCATTACGAATATACTTGAGATCGTAGTGTAGCATCCCTGGTAGAAGTAGATCATATTTCATACGACCCCTCGCTGTAAATGGCCGAGGGGCTGCTAATCACACGAAATGCTTATGGAGCTATAAACGGCTTACGGAGCTATGATGCTGCTTATTTTTTTCTAGTTATATATCAGATTGTTAGGCTATTTAGGTTGAAATCTTATACTCTTTATAAATTACTTTTAGTTCATCTATCAGTTTTATTCAACTTTCACTACTACCTTAAATATTTGGTACATATTGGACTGATGCCCAACTGTGAGGCGCTGCATACTGGCCTGCAGGTACTGATAGATGAGGTTCAGGGCCTTCTTAGCTGTCAGCCAGAGTTAGCAGTCCATTCAGCTTCTTTTCTCCGAGGTTGATAGTTAGAAAGGTTTATTGTTTTGTTGTACAACTTTTGGGTAGGTCGGGGCCCTATCTCTACCATTATTCCTCTCTTAGAGGCTTCCAGACTACAGTTTTTCAATTGTTGGTTGTTGTTGGCCGTGTGGAGCCTATGTATGTTATATTTTGCGTATTGGCCATGTGGGGCCTAGTTTAACTAGTAAGTTAGCATCCTTGTCGACTATAGTATGAATATGATTGTTTGTTTTCATTCTGTTATGACTAGAAAACATGGTGGTCTTGTCGGCCCGCATAGGATCCCTTTTATTGTCTTGTTGGTTGGGTTAGCTATTTTGTCTAATAAGTGGCTACATAGCCTTGTTTGGATCGAAGCTATATTTACATCCGAGATATAGTTCATTGTTTTCTTGATTTTGAGTTGCTGGTAGGCACAAGAGGTGCATATGCCTAGCAAGTCAGCCCAGTTCCTTGTAGGGTATCAGGTGCTAGTTATGCCTCCCAAGGTGGGGCGTGACAAACTTGATATCATAGCAACATCGTATCCTAGGGAGTCTGCAAGACATTTCTAGTAGAGTCCTATCTAAGCATGTGTTGTGCACCACATTATATAGGCAAGAGGCTACGAGGCATGGTAACGTGGTTACCCTTCTTTCTTTTCTAGTCGTTCTATAGAGCTATTTTTTATAGGGTTGAGTCCCTAAGCTTACATTTTTCTGCTCATCTACAGAGAATGTCTGGTGCACAATAGACCACAACTAGTCGGGAGTTGGACACTGCAGCAGGAGAGGGCACTAGCGGGGTGCCACAGTCGGAGCTGGCCCGACCTGAGGACAAGAGAGAGACATCACCTTGATCTCCCCAGCACCCACCGCCACACTAGGAGCCCTCTAGGGTAGCAAATATACCAGTACCACCGCCAGTCATCCCTGTACCGTCGAATTAAGAGATTAAGAGCGCAGTTTACATGTTGGCTAAGATGTTGGCCGCTCAGCGTCAGCCAGTGGCAGCAATTGCCGTTGAAATAACCAAGGGGCCTAGAAGTTTTAGGGTCCGAGAATTCCTTGCCTTGAGTCCCCGGCAGTTTATAGGGACATACCATATAGATGATCCTAAGGACTTCCTGGACCTGTTGCAGTGAATATTTAGGGTGATGCATGCCTTGTCCAGAAAGTAGTTGACTTGGCAGTGATTCATCTGCGAGATATCGCAGTTCTGTGGTACGAGAGTTGGGAGAGGTCTAAGGGTGGAAATGTACTCCCACCTACTTGGACCAATTTTTTGAAAGCCTTCTTAGATCATTACTTGTCTCGGGAGATCAAATAGGCCTAGGTGGATTAGTTTTTTACATCTGGAGGAAGGCAGAATGAGCATTCAGGAGTACTCATTGAGGTTTGACTCTTTGGCAAGGTATGCACCAACTTTTGTTAATACAATGCAGCTAGGGTACACTGATTCATCATGGGGCTTGCTATGGATTATATGGAGGCTTGTATTACCTTCACATTGCGTGAGGACATGGATATCGCGCGCATTCAGGTTTTTTCTCAACATATAGAAGGAATCAGGCAATGCCAGCATAAGGCTGAGAGGGTGACTCGAGAACAGCTCCGGAGGCAAGGCCCGCTAATTTGCAAGTAGAGTTTCAGGGGGGGCCCAGACCTCGGTTGCAAGGCAGGACACCTAGACCTTTGCCTCCATAGAAGTAGGGCGGAAGGTTAGATCATCATGGATAGTTAGGTCCTGGTGAGATTTCACGAGCATCAGGCTCGTAGTAGAGAGGTTTTGATCACATCAATCTCGTTTCCTGCCATTGCAGAAGTTGTACTCGACAACATTTAGAGAGATGCAAATATGGATCCACTGCTTGTTATACTTGTGGAAAAGAGGGTCATATGATGAGGTATTGTCCAACTGAGATCAGGGTGATCAGGACTAGCCTAATAGGTTTTCAGCAGGGTCACATGCTCCAGCATCTTCAGCAGGGCACAAGCCCTCAACTCCAGCAGGCAGAGGCCGAGTAGATCAGGGGCATCTAGTTCTGGCAGTGGTTCGGATCACACTTACACCATACCAAGCGATAGGAGTCAGAGTCATAACCAGATGTTGTGATAGGTATGCTGGACATTTTCTTTCACTCAGTTTATGCCCTGATAGATACAGGTTCCACTTTGTCCTATGTTACTCCGTTGGTGACCCCAAAGTTTGGTATAATGCCAGAATTGCTTTAGTGACCCTTCTCAGTGTCTACACCTTCGGTGACTTTATTATTGCTAAGAAAATTTATTGGGGTTGTACAATAGAGATTGTCGGCCGCCAAACCTTAGCAAATTTAGTAGAGTTAGAAATGATTGATTTTGATGTAATTATGGGTATGGATTGGCTAGCGCCATGTTATGCCAATGTGGAGTGTTGGACCAGGACTGTCCAATTTCACATCCAGGGGAGGTAGTGCGAGAATGGAAAGGCAATGCAGCTACGCCAAAATGTAGGTTCATATCCTATCTTCTGGTGAGAGAGTTGATAGTGAAGGGTTGTATTTACAATATTATGAGGGTTCAGGATATGCAAGCAGAATCCCCAACTCTTTAGTCTATCCCGGTGGTTAGTGAGTTTCCAAATGTGCTTCCTGGTATTCCCCCAGAGCGTGAGATCGATTTCTCTATCAACCTGCCACTAGGCATGCAACCTATATCCATCCCTCCATACCGAATGAATCCTGCTGAGCTAAAGGAATTGAAAGAGAAGCTGAAAGATTTTTCATATAAAGGATTTATCAGGTGGAGTGCTTCACCGTGGGGTGCACCAGTTCTATTTGTAATGAAGAAATACGGCTCCCTACGAATGTGCATAGATTATAGGTAGTTGAGTAAAGTTACTATGAAGAATAGATATCCTTTTCCAAGGATAGATGATTTTTTTGACCAGCTATAAGGGGTGAAATATTTCTCCAAGATTAACTAAAGGTCAGGGTATTATCAAGTGCGAGTTCGGGAGAAAGGTATCCTGAAGATGGCCTTCAGAACCAGGTATGGTCATTTTGAATTCTTGCTCATATCTTTTGGGTTGACGAATGCACCAACAGTGTTTATCTATTTTACGAATAGCATCTTCAGGACATATTTAGATCTATTTATTATAGNAGATTCTCTAGATTTCTTCCCAAGGATTCTTCACCAAGTATCTATTTTACGAATAGCATCTTCAGGACATATTTAGATCTATTTATTATAGTGTTTATTAATGACATTCTGGTATACTCCAGCTTAGAAGCTGAACATAGGGATCATCTGCGAACGGTACTGCAGATCCTCAAAGACTGCCAGTTATATGTGAAGTTCTAGGAATGTGAGTTCTAGTCGAATTTTGTAGCTTTCTTGGGCCATATTGTGTCAGATGCAGGTATCTGGGTGGACTCACAAAAAATCAAGGCCATAAAGACATGGACTAGACCTATGACTCCAACCTAGGTTCATAGTTTCCTGGGGTTAGCCGGGTATTACAGAAGGTTTGTAGAAGGTTTGCCTACCCTATCAGTGCCATTGACCAGATTGACTCAGAAAGCCGCCAAATTCCACTGGACCGAGGTGTATGAGAAGAGTTTCTAGGAGCTAAAAAATAGATTGACATTTGCACTAGTATTGGCCTTACCGAAAGTTTCAGAGGGATATGCCGTATATTGTGAGGCTTCAGCCATTGGGTTAGGGTGTGTTCTGATGCAACAGGCAAGGTGATTGTCTATGCTTCGAGGCAGCTAAGGAAGAACAAAAAGAACTACCCCACCCATGATTTAGAGTTAGCTGCAGTGGTTCATGCTTTGAAAATCTGAAGGAATTACATTTATAGTGTATATGTGGATATTTTTACTGATCATAAAAGCCATAAGTATACCTTCACGCAGAAAGAGTTGAATTTGCGGCAACATCATTGGCTAGAATTGTTGAGAGACTACGACGTGAACATCTTGTATCACCCAAGGATGACTAATATTGTGGCCAATGTCTTTAGCCGCAAATCCATGGGAAGCCTAACATTTTTTAGGCCACCACAACAAGAAATGGCCAAGAGCTACACCAGTTAGCCAATTTAGCAGTTTCGGTAGTTGTATCAGAAGTTAATGTGGTCGCGATCTAGAATACAATAGTGTCATCCCTAGTTGTAAAGGTGAAGGAGCGACAGTACGAGGACCCTAGTCTAGTATAGCTCAGAGACAAGGTTTAGCAGGGTGAACTATCGGCCTTTTAGTTGACAGAAGATGGGGTCTTGAAATTCAGAGGTCGACTTTGCATTCTAGAGGTAGCAAGGCTCCGCCAGCAAGTCATGGTAGAGGTACATTATTCTCATTACTCTCTTCACCCAGGCTCGACGAAGATGCACCATGATATAAAGGAGATATACTGGTGGCATGGAATGAGGTAATGTTTAGCTGAGTTTGTAGCATAGTGTCCTAATTGCCAGCAGGTAAAAGCTAAACATCATAAACCTGGCGGACTAACTCAGGAGATAGCTGTACCTATGTGAAAATGGGAAGAAATTAATTTGGACTTTGAGACAAGGTTACCTCGCATTAGGTGAAAATTCGACTCTATTTGGATCATTGTTGATAGATTGATGAAGTTAGTCCATTTCTTGCCAGTCAGGAGTACGTTTCAACCAAAGACTATGCTGAGTTGTATATTAAGGAGATAGTCTGACTACATGGTGTCCCAGTATCCATTATTTTGGACCAAGGGGCACAATTCACAGCTAGATTCTAGCAGTCATTTCAAAAAGGTTTTGGGATGCAGGTTAATTTGAGTTTATCTTTCCATCCCCAAACACATAGTCAAGCTGAGCGCACCATTCAGATGCTCGAGGACATGCTACGGGTGTGTGCGCTAGACTCTGGAGGGATTTGGACGAGCATCTACCCCTTATTGAATTTGCATATAACAACAGTTCTCATTCATCTATTCAGATGGCGCCTTATGAGGATTTATATGGGCGGAAATCTAGGTCCCCATAGGGTACTTTTGAAGTAGGGGAGGCAAGATTGATTGGACTTGATATGATACATTAATCAGAAGAACAAGTGAATGTCATCCGAGTGCGATTTCTAACAACACAGAGTCATCAAATGTCCTATTTCGATGTGAGGCGTAGGGACTTGGAATTTTAATGTTGATGATTGGGTATTTCTCAAAGTTTCCCCGATGAAGGGCGTGATGAGATTTGGCAAGAAGTTCAAGTTTAGCCCTAGGTTCATCAGCTCGTTTCGAATCCTTTGAAAGATAGGTCGAGTGGTATATGAGTTATAACTGCTTTCAGGGCTAGAATCCGTTCATCTAGTATTTCATGTGTCAATGCTATAGAAGTGCATAGGAGAGTAGTCTCGAATTTTTTTGATTAAGGATGTTCAAGTTAATGAGGAGTTGTCCCATGAAGAGGCTCCAGTTGCTATACTAGATCGACAGGTTCGTAAATTGAGAACTAAAGATGTATCCTTTTTTAAAATCCTATGGAGGAATAGAAATGTAGAAGAGATGACCTAGGAAGTGGAGGATGACTTGAGGTCTAGATATGCTAACTTATTTTAGACTTGACTCAGATTATGTAGTTGAGGTGATATGGTTGTTTAATTATTGTAATGTGCTTATATTATAAGTATTGTTTAGTTACTTGCTTGTATGATATAGAGCTATGTTGCATTATTGCTTGTAGTCTCCTGTGAGATGCTTATGTTGGACTTTCTGCGTTTCAGGTTTCTGGACAGTCCATATTATAGAGGAGACTCTGCCAAAATTTTTCTGGCAATAGTTAAAGGAGTTGAGTGTCTTAGGCTTAAGATTACATTCGAGGACGAATGTTCCTAAGGGGGTGGATGATGTTACACCTCATAAGTTCCTATCATTTAATGATACATGCCTATGTATGTTGAGAGTTTTGGAGTACGACGCATGCAGAAAAGGGTGGGGGGGTTGAGTATATAAGCATGGCATCGAGGAGCAGGAGGTTAGGACCGGAGGCTAGGTACACTGTGTGCCGCGCCGCACTTGCCAGCCCAGAGTGTCGCACCTCCTTCCTGGCGCGATTGGTGGTGCGTCGCAACCCCCTTGCCCCCGACTCCCACCTATATATATGACTTAAGTTCAGGTTAAGTTCATAAAATATTTCCCCCAAAATAAAAAGTGTGACTTTACGAGGGTTCTCTCTATTCTTCTCTATTTCTTACTGATTATGCCGTTGAACTCTGTCAAAACGCTAATTCGTCCTAGATATCAAGTTCTAGGCCTACGAGGAACATCCATACGGAGTTATTTCTTGAAAATTCACTCGAAATACCGAAACCCCACTGAGTGGAAGTTATCGGAATCACTTCTAACTGAATCCTAAGCATCTACAAGTAATATGTAAGCATTTCTATATTCTAAACTCTCGGGAATTGGTGAGTTTTCGGCCGAATTAAACGGAGTCTAATTATAGTTAATATTATTGAAAGATATTGTTGTTTGCCAAGCCCTAGTATTGTAAATAGCCTTATTCTCTCAGCATAAAGGTGGCAATTGAGTGGAATAGCCGAATATAGTTTGGAACTAATTGGATAAACGAGAATAGGCATTTAAGGTATGTTAAGGCTATTCCTTCGGCAAGTTATTTCCATCGTAACATTGATACGACTAGCACTTCTATAGTGACTTAAGAACACAAATGTTATAGTTGGCCATTACGAATAGACTTGAGATTGTAGTGTAGCATCCCTAGTTGGGGTAGATCATAGTTCGTACGACCCCACTCTTTAAATGGTCGAGGGGCTGCTAATCGTAGGAGCTTCTTATGGAGCTATAAACTGCTTACGGAGATATAGATTTCTTATGGAGCCATGATGCTTCTATCACTCACAAGAACTACGAAACTGCTTGCGGAGCTACCGAATTACTTACAGAGCTATTATGTGTCCAACGGGACTAGATTAAAGCCTTCGAGGCTACATTAGAGTCTTCTATGAACTCCTTCTATTCTAAAGATGATATTACCAATCCTCCCGGGGACCCGGTTTGTCTGAGACGTAGTTACAGTCACTTATAGAGCCTCAGTGGTACCGTTAGGAGTATATAGATTGTTTGGTGCTTGCCAGGGCTTATAAGGGCCCAGATAGGTTATTCTATGTTGATTTCACCTTCCAGACTTATGGGGGCCCTGAATAGGTTCTTGTTTATATGTATACTTGCTAGTTATATTTCAGCTTGTGAGGCTATTCAGGTTGAACTTTTATCCTCCTTAATGATTACTTTCAATTCTTCTATCAGTTTTGTTCAGCTTTCAATATTGCCTTATATATTTAGTACATATTGTATTGATGGCCAATTGTGGGGCACTGGATACTTGCCTGCAGGTGCGGATAAACGTGGGTCAAGTTCTTCTTAGCTTCAGCCAGAGTTAGTAGTCTAGTCAGCCCCTTTTCTCCGGGGTTGATAATTAGAAAGGTTTGTTTTTTTGTTGTACAACTTTTGGGTAGGTTGGGGCCTTGTCCCGATCATTATTCCACTCCTAGAGGCTTGCAAACTATAGTTTTTCAGTTGTTGGTTGTGTGGGGCCTATGTATGTTATATTTTGTGTGTTGGCCGTGTGGGGCCAAGTTTAGCTAGTTAGTTAGAAGACTTGTCAACTATAGTATGAATATGATTGTTTGTTTTCATTCTTTTATGACTAGACGATATGATGGTCTTGTCGGCCTTCATAGGATCCCCTTTATTGTATTGCTGGTTGGGTTAGCTATTTTCTCTAACAGGTTACCATGGGGCCTTGTTTGGCCCGAGGCTATGATTGCAGCCAAGATATATCTCGTTGTTTTCTTGATTTTGAGTTGATGGCAGGCATCAGAGGTGCATATGCCCAGCCAGGTCAGCCTAGCTCCCAGTATGGCATCAAGTGCCAGTTACACCTCCCAAGGTGGGGTGTGACAAACTACAATTATGAATAGAATAGGTGATAAGGGGTCACGTTGCTTTACTTCTCTAGTTGAATGAAAGAACCCATAACTCTACCCATTCAATAGGATTGAAACCAGTTATTAGCAACCTGTCTCCATATTAGGTCTATAAAAATCTTTGAAAACCCCATCTTTCTCATCACTTTGGTTAGGTAAAACCATGACACTCTATCATATTCCTTGGTCATATCTAACTTTAGTGTTAGATTTGCTAGTTTCCCTCTCTTTCTAATATCAGTGACTATCTCCTATTTCAGTAATACATTCTCAATAATACATCTACATTTAATGAATCCTGACTAATGTGGAGATATTATTCTTGGTAGGAAATCATCCCACCTAATCTGTACTACCTTTTAGATAAATTTATCGATGAAGTTAGTCAAGTTGATAGGTCTCAAATCAACAAATGATCGAATAGTAGATTTCTTAAGCAGT
>JACEIK010000985.1:309513-320767 GCA_018107945.1 Datura stramonium | reverse complement strand
CTTAAAAACATCCTCTTTAACAATGTGATAGTAGATTTTATAAAACATCCTATTGAGACTATCAGGACCACTTATGCTTGAATTGTCAAATGAGGAAGCTGCTTTTTTGATTTCGTCTCTAGTAGGACCCTCAAAGAGCTTCATGTTGTCTTATAGGGTGATCATCTTTTGTATGTGTTCTAAAAGGTTGAAGTCATCCCCTTTTGTTTCCTACGTAAACTATTTTTGGAAGACATTAATAGCTTCTTCTGCCATTTGTTCCTTATTTTTTTACCATTCTCCTTCTACATTCTTAATTCTATTTATCTACATAATTCTTCTCCTTCCATTTACTAGATTATAAAAGAATCTAGTATTTCTGTCCCCTTCAACATGCTAGGTAATCCAAGCCTTCTATTTCCAGTATTCCTCTTCCAGGTAGAGGTACTTCTTTAGTTCAGCTTGTGCAAGTTACATAGCCATTCTATTTCTGCTGGTTGATTCATCTTCAAACAACTTCTACTTTACAATGACTATTCCCTCTCTTATGATCAGTTGTTTGAAGATATCACCATATGCCTCTTTGCTCCATTTGGATAGTGCCCTCTTAACTTATTTAATCTTGTGCTTTAATACTAGAAAAGGGTGTCCTTCAAAATTAGTCTCCCAAGACTGCTCCACAATCTTTAAAAAGTCTTCATGTTCTATCCAAAATCCCAGAAATCTAAAAAGTTTTCTAATGTTGAATTTTCGTGTCCCTGCTATAACCAACACAGGAGAAATATTATATCCAATTATTGCTAGATTTTATACACCTCAATATGATCAAACAGGTTGAGCATATCCTGATTCACCACTACTCTGTCCAATCTTTCAAATATACAATCTTTATCTGCTTTCCCATCCATCAAGTGAAAGGGCTATCTTTGAAATTCACCTCACACGATTATGAAGAGTTGATATAGCAAACAAAGTCTTCAGTGTCTTGCAATAGTATTATGCTCCCTCAATTTTTTCTTCTTCATTCATCACTACATTAAAGTTTCCACCTATAATCAGGGAAGGTTCATAGAGTTTGTGAATTGGTATATTCTATCCCATAATAAAAGCCTCTCTCCGACATCATATTCAGCATAAACTAATATAGTAATAACATGAGTGTTCTCCTCTTGTAAGAACAGTTTTTAAGTTATTTGTTGTTCTGCATCCACCTTTATTTCCACCTCTACATTATTCTTCACAAAAAATCATATCTTTCCATTCACATTAGCTCCAAAATATTGCATCCCAAGCCTCTTCCTACAAATATGGAACTGATTTGCTTGTTGAAAAGGTTCTACTAGTACAATTAGTACAAAATGGTGTTGCCTATGTAAAATTTGTAATCTATGAAAGTCTTTATGTATTCTAACCAATCTAATATTCCATATAAAATCTTTTACCAACATATTCTTATATTAGACTTGTTAGCATACTTCCTTTGAACAACTCTAGTAGGTTGTTGTATCTAATTAGGACATAACTTCTTTCGTTTCTTTCCTCCTTTGTTAAATACCTTTGGTGATGTATCTTTCTTTGCATAATCCACTAGCTCCTTCTCTTTTTTGTTTCCCTCACTCCCTTCTGATATATTATGAGATATAATCTCATGTAAGGGTCTCATTGGGGATGTTCTTTTATCAACATATATCATGTTGACATGCTCTGCTCTATCTGCTGATTCTATCCTCCTTTGCCCATCCTTGTCGAGACATTCCTCTTCTTTAATATTTTTGCATATGTATCCTTAATTTCTATTGGGATATCCACATCTATGTCATGTAATATAGTTAAAGCCCTTTGTTTTTTGTTGCTTTGTCTTTCTTTTACATTTGTTTTGTTGTGTGGCTTTGTTTCCTCTTCCTCTCTGTCTATAGTACCTATTTCTTCTTCTTTTTGTTTTGGCTTATCTATCTATCCCCTTCTATGAATTCTATAGCAGCAATTGCCCTTTTCTCATTAGTAGTATTTATTTGTAATTCCATCCTTTGCCTTTTATGCTCTTTCTTCTTGTTCCTTGTCACTCTGTGATTCTCCTTTCTATTGTTTCTCTTTGTTTTCACTTTATCATTATCTTGCTCTTCATTGTTTCTGATTTCCCCCTCCTCTATGTTTTCCCTATCCTCTCTCTTTACTTTTTCTCCTCAAGATTTTTTGACTTGTTGGATTTTTTATGTATATAGTATCTTAGCATTTGAGATCCACTTTTTTATGTGAACCTCTTCTCCTTTATTGTTTTTTTCATGCCCCAAAACTGGGGTAGGGCACAACTGGTGCTTGAATATAAATTGATCGAGAAGTTGACTATATAGCATTTGTAACTGTAATACTTAGGCAAACTAGGCCACCTATCACAAATGAATAAAGAATACATCAAACCCATAAGGTCTCGACAATAACCAATAAACAACTAGAATAATGACAAGTCGACAATAAAGCTAAACTAAGTAATGGAAAGTTGATAAGGGCCCACAATAGAACTAAACTCTATAAACTAGTCCACATAAGCCTATGAAGAGTAAGTAAACTAAAATGCTCGGGATAGGGCCCTATCCTACTCATATTGTACAACAAAACTCAAAATAACCAAAATCAGAACATTAGCTCCTAAAAGAGAGGAGCATACCATTACTTAGTTGAAAATCTGGACTCCTACTTTGACTTTCGGTCTGAGCCTCTACCTGTACCTGCAACACGATTTCAGGGGTCCCAAGGTGAAGGGACATCAGGACGAATTAAATGTACTAGTATGTAAGACCGAAAACAATAAACATATAATATATTAGTAATAACTGAGCTAGAGGTAAGGAATAGTAATAACTCAGAACTTTAAAAATTGAAACCCGACAAAAACTCTATATTGCGGTGCAAATGCAACCAAGTAAAGCACAAGAAAAACTATAATTGCAGTGTTGTCAAATAATCGGTCATTATGTCCATATAAAGTCCATCCAGTCAGTGTACCACACCGGGTTATCATTCGTAGGGTATACATCCCGCCTGTATAATAACATCGTGATGTTGTGCATATTTCTATGCCCCTTTTCCTTGTTTTCCCATATTTTACCTTTTTTTTAGTTTATAATACTTATGAAATGCATGAATTCATATATATTGTGTGTTTTGTATTCTAACAAACATTTTTGAGGTGGTTTGAGCTGGAAACCAAAGGAAAGGGACCCAAAATGAACCAAAGTTGAAGAATTGTGAAGCTAAGAAGAAGGTTCAGGGACTATGGTAGGTGCCCGATGCCAGGATCTTAGCTCCTTGACAAATTTTCATAAATTTGGGTGCTATGGCTGGATCCCCGTGCCATCTACTTGACTTTAGAAGATGATCATTTCAACACCTTGGCGAGATGGTGGGCGTGGAGCCCCAGAGCTTTCCAAACATAGAGAAAATCACAAAAATTCTAGTGAGAAGGAGGAGGCCTCGCACCAGAAGGGTCAAAAAGTGCAAGAATTTGAATAACACTTTAGTGAGACAGTGAGAGTGGTGCGCTAGATGTGCTGGAAGTGTAGAAAAATTGGCTAAGTCCCTGTCGAGATGAAGGGGGCGGCGTACCCGATCTATCTTAGAGTTGAAATTGCTAAAAATTTGACTAAGTCTTTGGTGAGATGGTGGGGGAAGCACACCAAACTTGTTTTGGGCTTAAATTTCTGATTTTTAAAGCTAAGTGTTGGAGGGCAGAAACGTCACTTCAACGACTAACTATCAATATACCCTCTAGGGCATTTATTAGGGAAGTTTTTGACAGATTTTTCTATCCTTTATTCATTTTAACTTTACGTAGTTCATATTTAGAGGCTTGTAAGAAAAAACTAGGTTTCTTCTCTTCTTTACTCTTTATTATGTTTGATGATGAATATGTATTCATTTTTCCACTTGTCTATAAGTGGCTAAATTCATACTCTAGGATTTTGTCCATGGTGGATGGTTGTTGTTAGATAGACTGATTTAATCTAGATTCAATTTTTCATTGCGGTTGTTTGTATTTACTTATTTTCTTATTTATGAGATTGATCACCTTATAAGTAAACCTATTGGCTTTCGATTGAGCTTGGGAAAGGGAATCAAAAGGGTTAAAGGTAAATACAGAACGGGAATTCAAAGACCCTCAAACCCATTGGTGAGAGCATAGAAGTTGTTGTTGAGGATAGAGATATACCCTTCAACCCTGTTTAGTTGAAATACAAGTAGGCATAACCGTCATTTCATGCTTCTCCTGAGACCATAGGGGTATAGGCATTAGGGTTCATGAAATAGTTCTTGGATGCTAGGGATAGTGGAAAGAAATGGGATAGTAACTTACAACTAGAAAGTGTAGGAAGAATCTTTCTAGTATAATCACATCTTGAAAACTCAAAACTGAAATGAAACATGTGCCATTTCCCTAGATTTTCATCATCATTGAGGTAAAACCAAGCTTGCAACCATTTTAGTTAGTTTTACATTTCAGGCATATAGTAATTTAATTTCTCAAATCATTCCCCAATTTACTGCTTTGTTAGAATAGCTAAAAAAAGTAATAACCTTATAAGGATTAAACTGACAAGTCTCTATGGGTATGATAATTGGGGCTTCTAGTCCTATATTACTTGACGACCACGTGCACTTGGGCAACATCTCATTTTTTGCGCTATTTACGGGGACTTATATATTTTTTTATCATTTTTTGGTTAGGATTTTATCCTGCTGTTATGTATTTTACGTTTGTTTCTTTGTTTTTTTTGAAGTTTACATGGTTGTGTGATCAGTGTACTCCAAGTATGAGAAGTCAAGAATCACTTTTGGCTTCTCTTGATCCTGAAATTGAGAGGACCTTTAGAAGGTTAATAATGGAGAATAATGAGCAGGCACAGGGCAACAACCAAGAGAGAGTTCAAGTGTTGAACTTTTCTAGGCCGAATTTCGAGAACTCTTCTAAAGCGATCGTCAAACCGGCTATCATTGAAAACTTTGAGCTAAAAGAAGGGACCATGCGGTTGGTCCAAAACACTTGCCAATATCAGGGCAAGCCGCATGAGAATCCCCATGGGCATCTAATGGAGTTCATGGAGCTGAGCAAGAATCTCCATTACCAAAATGTGTTAGATGAATTTGTGAAGCTGACTTTGTTTTCGATTCTCACTGATTGGTTAAGCCCAGGAGTGGCTTCAAAATGAGCCAGCAGGTTCCATCACCACATAGGGGTTCTTTCCAACAAATTTATCAATGGGCTTTTCTCTTCTAGCAGAACCAAGGAGTTGAGAGGGAAGATATCTGGGTTCGTACAGAAAGATGGTGAGACCTTAGCTCAGGCATGGGAACATTAGAAAGGTTATTTTTTAGATTTTTCACACCACATGCAGCCTAAGGAGATAATTGGGCACAACTTTGTAGAGGGTCTAAAGCCTGAGTAAAATATCCTACTTGATGCTACCGCATAGGGACAGATTCTGTCCAAAATTTATGATGAAATTGAGGCTCTCTTGAACCTCATGTTAGCAGGGTGTCATGATTATCAAGACTCAGGCAGAGGATTCAGAGTAGCGAGGGTGCCATAAAAGCTTGAGGTGGATAGTGTTGCGGCAATCAGAGTAGACATTATTCAGCTTGTGAATATGATTATAAAACTTGTAACCACACTAGCTAGAAGCCAAGTATAGCAAGTGAATCAGGTGCATACTCCACCACCGTCTTGTGAAGCATGTGGAGAAGGTCATGCATACGCAGGTTGTCCACTTAATCCCAAATTTGTACTATTTATGGGACAACAAAATTGTGGTGGAGGTTTCGTAGGTAATAGTTATAATCATGGGTACTGAAATGCGGAAAATCCCTCATGAGAGGAGGGGAAGGGGGGGAACTAGAACTTCCAATGACCCCAGAATGGTTATCAAAGGCCGCAGAGGTAGTAATTGAGCAGTTATCTTGAGGAGATGATGAAGAAAGGGATGGTGCAAAAAACTCAGGCCACATGGCCAACACAATCAACAACACTAAACGGCTAAACAAACNGGGATGGTGCAAAAAACTCAGGTAGTGAACGAGAAGAAAAAGTCCATCCATGAGCTTGAAAGCCAGATGAGGCAATTGGCCTTGCAGCAAACGAACACACCAAAGGGAGAACTTCTGAGTAACACCGAGAAGAACCCCAAGGAAAATGTGAGCGCAATCTCGTTGCATAGTGGTAAGGATATGGGTGGGGTTATCCCTAGAGAAAAGAAGGTTGATGCTAAGGAATATGGTGAGAAGTCTAAGAATGAGGTTGGGGAGTCAAGTAACCCACACCCAAAAGTTGTAGTAGCTAGACCACCACCCCTATTCCCATAGAGATTTCAAAAGCAAAAGGAGGGTACAACTTGCAAGAAGTTTCTTAATTTGTTAAAGAAGGTGCACATTAACATTTCTTTGGTGGAGATTTTGCAGGAAGTTCCAAAATATGCTAAGTACCTAAAGAACATTGTGTGCCAAAAGAGGCAATACAAAGTTTTAGACTATGGCTCTTAAATAAGGGTGCAGTTCTTGGGTCTAGATAAATTTCCTAAAATGCTGAAGGGTCCCGGGAGCTTCACCCTTCCTGTGGTGATTGGAGACAAGGAATTTGGTTCAACCTTATGTGATTTGGGTGCTAGCATCATTTTGACGCCTACATCCCTATTTAAAACTTTGGGAAGGTGAACCACGTCCTACCATAGTGACTCTGTAGCTTGCAGACTGATTTCTAGCCTATACTAATGGGATAATAGAAGATGCCTTGATAAAGGTGGGACCTTTCATTCTTCTGGTGGACTTCATAATCCAAGATTACAAAGCTAATGCATCAGTTCCTCTTATTTTTGGGAGAGGATTTTTAGCCACCACTGATGGTGTCATAAAGGTAAATTCAGGTACAATGTTAATGACTGTAGATGGACAGGAAATAGTTTTTGATGTGATAAGGGTAGCAAGATTGCCACCAAATTATTAGGATATTAAGACCATTGTGGAAGTGGAGCCGGAAATGTCTACTAAGGCCTTATAACAATAATTATCGTATGAGGATCCACCCGGTGGAGCACTAGTGTATGAGAAAGAACAGGGTGATAGTTCAGAAAAGATTCAATTCTTAGTAGTCTTTGATGCCACTAGTCCTCATGTCAGCAGGGAGGGTCCATCAGAGACATTTGAAAAACCTTTTACTTGAGAGAAGCCAAATCCATCCATTAAGAAAGCACCATTGCTGCATTTGAAACCTTTACCTATACACTTGAAGTATGCTTTTCTTGGCAGTGATAAAACACTGCATGTGATAACAGCTGCTTTATTTTCTGTGAACAGGTTGACAGGTTGCTAGATGTGCTAAGGCATAAGGTGAGAGCTCTTGGATGGAAAATAGCTGATATAAAAGGAATAAGCAATTCCTTTTGCATGCACAAGATATTGCTTGAAGAGGGAGTCAGACCCAGTGTTGAACATCAGTGGAGGCTGAACCCAATCATGAAGGAGGTAGTGAAGAAGGAGATAATAAGTGGCTAGATGTAGGCATAATCTACCCGATCACGGACAGTCATTGGGTGAGCCCAGTTCACTATGTTCCAAAAAAGTGTGGGATGGCGGTGGTGGATAATGAGGGGGATGAATTAAAACCCCAGAGAATAGTCATAGGGTGGAGGATTTGTATTGACTACCGAAAGCTTAATGTAGACACTAGGAAGGATCACTTCCCATTTCCTTTTTTGGATCAAATGTTAGACAGGTTAGCAGGGCATGAGTACTATTATTTTTTTGATGGGTATTCAGGTTACAATCAGATCGTGATTTTATAGGAGGACCAGGACAAGACTGCTTTTACTTTCCCTTTCGGCACCTTTGCATTCTGCGGGATGTCATTTGGATGTGTAATGCTCTAGGAACATTCCAGAGATGCATGCTATCCATTTTTATAGACATGGTGGAGAAATTCATGGAAGTATTCATGGACGACTTCTCAGTCTATGGGAGCGACTTTGATGATTGTTTAAATCATTAAGATGTTGTACTAGCCAGATGTGAGGTGACCAATCTCGTACTAAATTGGGAGAAGTTCCATTTCATGGTATGTAAAGGGATAGTCTTAGGTCATAAAATCTCAAAGGAAGGTATTGAGGTCGATAAGGCCAAGATTGAAGCCATTGAAAAACCACCACCCCCTATCTCTGTGAAAGGGATGCGCAATTTTTTAGGACATGTTGGGTTTTACAAGAGGTTCATTAAATATTTTTCTATAATAACAAACCCAATGTGAAAGCTTTTAGAGAAGGATGTGAAATTTGAGTTCAACAAAGAATTCGTGTAAGACTTCATCACATTGAAAGATAAGTTGAACACAAATCCAATCATCATTGCCCCATACATGTCGTTACAATTCATTGATATATGTGATGCTAGTGACTTTGCTATAGTAGCTATTCTAGGGTCGAATAGGGGGAAGAGGTTTCAGCCCATTTACTATGCAAGTAAATCATTGGATACAACTTAGAAAAATTACACTATGATTGAAAAGGAGTTACTGGTAGTGGTGTACATGTTTGAAAAATTTTGAGCTTATTCGGTAAGGAAAAAAGTGGTGGTGTATACTGATCATGCTGCAATCATGACTTGTTTACAAAGAAGGATGCTAAGCCAAGGCTCATTCGGTGGATACTATTATTGCAAGAGTTTGACATTGAGATCAAAGACAGGAACGACACATAGAATCAGGTAGTAGATCATCTATCTAGATCGGAGGATAGGGAGCACATTGACTATGAGGCTGACATTGTGGAGACTTTCCCTTACAAGTATCTATTTGTTGTACATAGTTTGGAGCTATCATGGTATGCTGACATGGTAAATTTTCTAGTTAGTTGTGTGTACCCCCCTGATGTGTCCCTAGACAAAAAATAGAGACTACTTCATGAGAGAAAATTCGTCATATAGAATGAACCCTTCTTGTATAAGATAGGTCCTGATCAATTGGTTAGAAGATATGTTCCCAAAGAAGAAGTACACCAGATTTTGGAAAGTTGCCATTCATCACCTTATGGTAGACAACAAGGAGGAGATAGAACCGCAACAAAAGTCCTTCAAGCTTGTTTTGTTGGCCCACCCTATTCAAGGATGCATATCTGTGTGCTAAATCTTGTGAAAATGGCCAGAGACAAGGAATATTTCAAAGAGGCAGGAGAGCCCTCAAAGAGGTGTCATGGAGGTGGAAGTGTTTGATTGCTGGGAATTGATTTCATGGGACCTTTCATCCCCTCAAATAGAAACAAATATATTTTGGTAGCGGTAAATTATGTGTCCAAATGGGTGGAAGCTATAGCACTGCCGACCAAAGATGCAAAGGCAGTGACCCAATTTTTGAAGAAGAATATATTAACCCATTTAGGTATGCCCAGAGCCATCATTAATGATGAAGGTACGCACTTTTGCAATCGACTTTTCAAGGAATCCTTCATCAGTAGTTGTGAATGACTGATTTTTTCAATCTTTTCTCAATAATTTGCTGGCTAAGTATAATGTGAATCATAAGGTAGCAACAACCTACCACCTGCAGACCAGTGGACAGGTAAAAATGTCAAATCGAGAAATCAAAAGAATTATTGATAAAACTATGAGCACAAACTGAAAAGATTGATCTAGCAAGTTAGATGATGCACTATGGGCTTATTGGACCACTTTCAAAACACCTATTGGTACTTCACCATAGAGGTTAGTTTTTGATAAATCATGTCATGTACCAGTTGAGCTAGAGTGTCATTATGATTGATCTTGCGTCATGCCGCGATATTAAATCAGGCGCTAGTTGGGAGCCAACCCAATTTATAAAAATGTAAGTATCTTATTTTTATATATAGTGTCATTATGATTTTCTTTTGCAGAGAAGGGGAAGTCTGAGTACCTAAAATGAAGGCTAAGGAGCATGGTCAGACTCTATGTGTGGGGTCATGTGACCCGTAAATTGAAGAACCTGCTGCTAGCTAGGCCCTAGAGGGCCTCAGGAGCAATTTCTCGCTCCCATCTAATCTTTTATTTTAGTTGCTCTGAGGACAAAGCAAGGCTTTAAGTGTGGGGTGAAGGTGTGCGTATTCCTGAATTGTTTTTTTATTGGTCAAGGGTGAGAAAGAGTTCATTGAGATTTGTTTGAAATTTTATCAAAAAAAATTGGCATATCTCACCCACCCTTCGATTTTTTTCATGGCCTCGGTTCTTTTTCGAAGGGGTGTCCTTTGAGCTGGGTAAAATTTTTATTTTTTGTAGGAGTCGTTGTAGTCATAGAGTAGTGACCCTTCCTAATGATAGATCAATGACAACTATCTTAAGGGAATTTCATCATGTTTTTATTTTTTTAAGGATTGAGTCATAGATTGTCATGACCCGAACGTAGACCTGGATCGAGACAGGGGAAAAGGAGCCCCGAGAGACTCCAAGTCGACCCATGGCATGAACATACATCTAACTCAATCATGTAGAGCGGAATACTTAGCATAATAACATAGCGGAAGCATAATCATAACATAACATGGAAAGTGAAACTCACTCCATACATGACAACTGATTACTACACATAGTCTGAAAGCCTCTAACATATCTGGTGGGTTGATAAGACAACACCCCCAACTAACCCAACAAGTTTAGAAAACTAAACATAAAGAGATAACTTAAATCAACTGGTCCTCGGAGAATGAGGACTCAACAACGAGCTGGATGCTAACTCCGAGAATGAGCTAATGACGGTGTTGGGTCTGAAGATTAGAGTCTGTATCATGAAATGATACAGCATAGAGTATGTGGTTACACCCTGGAATTTTTTTTGATGATTATTTGATTGTTGTATGTTATATTAAGGAAATTATGGGTCGTATGTTGTCCGTAGGTGAGGAGAGAAACATGTGCAAATGGAAAAGCGAAGAGTATGTGAAGTTTGTAAATAAGGGTCAACTTTAAATGGTCATATCTCCAAAAGTATAATGATCCAGAAGTCCCATAACATGTCAAATGAAAGGTATTTGAGTCTATCTTACAGTGAAAAAAGTCTACCTTACTCCTACTTTAGCTGATAACATCTCTAAGAAAGGGTAAGTAATTCCCTTTTTGATTTCTTTATGTTTATGAGGATATAACTTGGAGAATGTTGTAGTATTGTGTTGTTGTTTCTTTGTGTGTTTTTGTGGCATGCTGCTGCCCAATTTTTCCAGAACTTTGGTGAAGTGAAGTTGCTGCTTGTTGGGTTTGTAAATTGGACTTGGAA
>JACEIK010000985.1:253076-269470 GCA_018107945.1 Datura stramonium | reverse complement strand
TGTGAGGCTAAGTTGAGTTAAATGGTTAGACGCACGAAAGTCCCTAATCGTTTCCCCGTAAACCACAACATAATTGATTGTCCGCGACTAGAAAATTAAATGGGGAATTGGGGACTGAGATTCCCTTTCATTCTGAACCGCAAGACTCCCTTCATGGGAGATACCTTTAGAAATACCAAATCATCCACTCCAAACTCCAAATCTCTTTTCCTTACATTGGCATATGATTTATGACGACTCGGAGCGGTTTTCAACCGGTACCTTATCAACTGAACCTTCACCATCACCCCGTGAGATGAATTTGCCCTACCATAGCTACCTCACAAACCTCAAACCATCCGATGGGAGATCTACACCTTCGCTCGTAAAGAGCCTCGAACGGTGCCATTTGGATTCTGGAGTGATAGCTATTATTATAAGAAAACTCGATTAAGGGCAAATGATCATCCCAACTACCTTTAAAATCCATAACACATGCCATCAACATGTCCTGAAGAGTCTGGACTGTTCGCTCGGCTTGGCCATCCATTTGCGGATGAAAGGCTGTGCTGAGCTTGACTTGAGTCCCAAGTCCCTTCTGAAAAGACCTCTAAAACTGAGAGGTAAACTGAGTAACTCAGTATGTAATAATAGACAAGGGCACTCCATGAATTGAAATCAACTCCCGAATATACAACTTGGCATGATCATCCATTGAATTCGTGATCTTGACCAGTAGGAAGTGTGCAGCCTTAGTTAACCTGTCTACCACCACCCAAATGGAGTCATAGTGTCTGCAAGTACGAGATAGGCCTATAATGAAATCCATAACTTCCAAGAGAGAATGCTAATATCCTGAAGTACACCTCCCGGTCTTTGATGCTCGACTTTCACTTGCGGACAGTTTGGACATTTAGCTACGTACTCTGCAATATCCTTCTTCATACCATCCCACCAATAGATTTCTCGCATGTCCTGATACATCTTCGTGGATCCCGGATGGATAGAATATATTGTACCATGTGCCTTATGCAATATCCGAACCCTCAAATTATCAACTTTCTGAACACACAGTCGACCCTGGTATCGTATCACACCATCGTCCCTTTGGGAGAAAACCTCCACCTTTTGACTCCGCACTACTTCCTTCAGCTTCCTCAAAGTAGAATCCTCATCTTTCTTAGATTTGGCATCGACCACTAAGGACGATTCTGACCCATTCTACACAATAACGCTGCCATCTATCGAGTCGATCAATCTAACTCCCAATCTTGCAAGTCGGTGGACATCCTTCACCAACTCCTTCTTTCACTCATCCATGTGGGAATCACTCTCCATAGAGAGCCTACTAAGTGCATCCGCAACACAAATTTTCCTTGCCCGGGTGGTAAAGGACACTCATGTCATAGTCCTTAAGAAACTCCAACCACCTCCTTTTTCCGAAGATTTAGATCTTTCTATGTGAACACATATTGCAAGCTATTATGATCCGTAAATACATCCACATAGAACCCATACAATTAATGCTGCCATATCTTCAATGCAAATACCACCGCGGCCAACTCGAGATCATGGGTCGGGTAATTCTGTTCATGAACTATATTGTCTCGAGGCATATGTTATTACCTTCCCACGCTACATCAACACACATCCTATTCCGACTCTCGAGTATCACAATATACAACAAATCCATTTGTAAGCTCGGGTGAAGTAAATGCTGGTGCTGAAGTGAGTCGGGTCTTCAACTCTTGGAAGCTTTTGTCACAAGCATCCGACCATTAGAACTTCACCTTTTTTTGAGTCAACCAGTTCAATGGGGCTGCAATCAATGAAAAGCCCTCAATGAATCTTCGGTAGTAGCCTTCTAAGCCCAAGAAACTCTGAATTTCTGAAGGGTTCACCGGCTTGGGCCAATTACTCCCAGCTTCAATTTTCCACAAATCCAACTTTATGCCTTCGCTTGACACCACATGACCCAAAAATGCCACTTATTCCAACCAAAATTCACACTTACTGAACTTTTCATATAGCTGACGATCCTTGAGAGTCTAAAGTACTACTCTTAGGTGAGTGTCATTCTCCTCCTCGTTCTGTGAGTATATCAAGATGTCATCGATGAACACGATCATGAACGTGTCCAATATGGTTTGAACACGAGGTTCATCAAGTCCATAAATGCTGCAGGAGCATTTGTGAGTCCAAAATACATAACCACAAACTCATAATGGTCATACCGTGTCCTAAAGGCTGTCTTCGGAATATCACTCTCCTGAACTCAGAGCTGATGGTACCTGGACCTGAGGTTTATCTTCGAGAAACTTTTGGCTCCCTGAAGCTGGTGAAACAAATCATCAATCCTAAGTAAAGGGTACCTGTTCTTGACAGTGACCTTGTTCAACTGCCGATAGTAAATACACATGTGAAGGGAACCGTCCTTCTTTCGAACTAATAGAACTGGTGCACCCCATGGAGACTGGCTCGGTCTGATGAAGCCCTTATCCAACAGATCCTTTAACTGATCCTTCAATTCCTTTAGCTCAGCTGGAGCCATCCTATTGGGAGGAATCAAGATAGGCTGCGTATCGGGTAATAGATCAATATCGAAATCAATTTCTCTCTCTAGAGGAACATAGGGAAAATCATAAGGAAACACCTCCGGATATTCGCACACCATCAGAACTAACTGAATAGTTAGGGTCCCTGACTCCACATCATTAACCCAAACTAGGTGGTACATGCAACCTTTAGAGATCATTTTTCTGGACTTAAGATATGAAATAAACCGACCGACAGGTACAGCTGAATTACCCTTCCATTCCAAATCTAACTCACCTGAAAAATGAAATTCCACCATACTGGTCCTACAATTAATCGAAGCGTAGCATGAAAAAAACCAATCTATGCCAAGAATAATGTCAAAGTTAGTCATGGCTAACTCTACAAGGTCTGCGGAGGTAACCTTATGAAACACAGTGACCGGGCATTCTTTATATACTTGTCTAACTATGACCGAATCACCAATAGGAGTTGAAATTGAAAACGGTTCTGAAAAAGTCTCGGGGCTAACTCCAAGGCTACTAGCAATGTAAGGAGTCACAAAAGACAAGGTAGCTCCCGGATCTAGCAAGGCATAAACATCAATATGAAAAACACGCAACATACCAGTGACCACGTCTAGCGAATTCTCCTGCTCCTGGTGCGAGGAAAGGGCATAGAATCGGTTTTGGCGCTGTCCACCACCTCCACTAGTTGATGCTCCTTGCAGAGCGGAATGGGCTGGAGCTGCTGCTGTCCTTGTGGCTTGTGCACAACCCCTTTCATCACCCTGCCTAGCATATGGTCATGCTCGGTGCATGTGCCCAGATCTACCACACCCATAGAAAACATCTTAACTGAGCAAGCACTCCCCGACATGACTCTTGTCGCACTTCCCGCAGGCTGGAAAGGTATACTCTAATTGGGTGCCCCTATGATCCCTCGAACCTAACGCCTTGCTCCTCTTGTCACCCCTGGGTCTGGATGGAACACTAGCTGATGATGGTACAAGGGCTAGTGATCTCTGCTAAAACTATAGACGCCAGCTACCGCCGGACTTCTGATGTGAAAACCCACGGCTATCCGTCTGAGCCCTCTTTTCCTCCCTCTCCCTTGCATGAGCCGCCTCCATCTGCTGGGTGTACAACACCATGCAAAGAAAGTTTGTATCCTGGTGGAGCATAGCAGTCCTGCAACCCTTGCCTAAATAACCGGCCATACCATGAAAAAAATCTGCTCACCACGCCCTCTGAACCATCTCTAACTCTGGGGCGTACTTTGACAAACGAGTGAACTCAAGAGAATACTCCAACACTTTCATCTTTCCCTACTTTAGGTTCATAAACTCCGCTTCTTTCAACTCCCTTATCTACCGAGGGAAGAACCTGTTGAGAAAGGCCATGTGGAACTCATCCCAGCTGATAGGGGTTCTCGCTGCCCTAGTGTCCTTCAATTGCTTGTACCAAATATGAGCGACCTCTTTTAGCTGATAATAGGCCAAGTCAACACATTCCCCACTTGACACCCCATAAGCTGAGTGACCTTCAAGATCCCTTCAATGACCTCGTGTGCATCCTCGTCCACCTTTGATCCCATAAATTCAGGAGGTTTCATCCTCAAGAAGTCTCTAATCTGAGCTGCCGCTGCATTGCCATTTTATGAGACCTGCACAACAGCCTGCTAGTTGACCTGAGTAGTCAAGGCCTGTGCCAACGTCTTAATAGACGCTCGAAACTCAGTGTGGGCAGCTGGCTCGGGTGCTTGGGGCTCCTGAACAGGTGGGGCTTGTTGATGCCTATGGTCATTGCCACCTCCATGGTCTTCATCGTTTCCATTCCTCCTTCCATTTATTCTTCTAGGAGCCATAATTCTGCAATTGCAACTAACACGAATTAGAAGGATGGAGAGACTTTTCATTGCATGACATAGGACATGAAAGAAGGGAACATTTTCTAAACGTCTAGTACCCTCCTCTTCATAGATGTAGTACGCTTCACACTCATGAAAAAGACTCTACATAATATGGCTTTCAAACACCCTAGGACACTCTGAATCTATTGCTCTGATACCAAGTTTGTCACAACTCGAACGTACACCCGAATAGTAGACACTGGACGAGGGACCCTGAGAGACCCCAAGTCAACCCATGGCACAAGCATACGTCTAATCTTAGTTAGTTAATAAAGCGGAGTGCTTAGAATAAACAAGCGGAAATGTAAAGATAACATAATACTTGAAAATACTTAGGATACACATGAGCTGAATATTACACATTGTCTGCAAGCCTCTATATATGATGGGTTGATGGGACAACATCCCTAAATAACCCGAAAAATACTGAAATATATGTAACACAAAAGTCTATCAAACGACCCTCGGAACATGAGGACTGACCAATAAGCTGAGAACATAAGCTGAAATGGACTAAGGATGAGGATGAGCATGAGATCCGAACCCTGTATCATGAAATGATACAACTTAGAAGGTATGCGGTCAGTACGTGCAATGTACCGAGTATGCAAGGTAATTAAAACGGGAATTTAAAAGTAAAATAAAACTCATAAGTAAACGTAGGAGAAGGACATCATTCATATATCGTAAACTCCATAAGAAAACATAAGGCTCAAGACTTTCAAATCATTCATAAAGTGTTCATAATCATAATCGTAAGTAAACATTATCAAAACATAACTCGAGCCAATAAAATAGATTTAAAAATGCGTAAAACATGCTGAAAAATGGGAGGACTCGTCATAACCGACACTATCATGGTAGAGCCTTTCATGATGCCCCACTATCTCGCTCAAGTGGGAAGAGTCAACCCTGGCTTGCCAGGCGAGGGTCGTGCATTAGGCGTGATATCACATTTGAGGGGATCATTATCTATACATCATAGCATTTAGAAACCCACACTGGCATGTGGTTATGAGACACCGACGGAGTCCTTTGAAACCCGGGCTGCTTGGTGCTAGACACGGCTCCCAAAAATATGCATATAGGCTCATACATAAATCAATAACATCATGCATTAAAAATTCATTGGCTAAGATATAACCTTTATCATCATTGATACCCTTTAAAAATATGCTTAACAAAGAATCAAAGGTCCTTTTTATCAGCAAACATCATAAATTGATAAATCATGTAATTCTCTTCATAAATCATAAATCATTCTTCAACGTGTGGGCATTTTCCAATACTTCATCATATTGAATTCTTTCAAAATATGCTCATAAACATGGGTAAATTGGATTCGTGCTTTTTCGTCATTAATAAATTTAAAATATTGCATATTTATTGTAAATCATAACTTTCATGAACCTTAATCAAATGGGCATTTTCGATTTAAAATATTGAAACATGACTTTTAAAGAAAATAATATAAAACCTGCCCATCATTCATAATTTAATAATTAAAACTCAACTAAATCAAACTCATAAAGAGAAATCACATTTTCATGCATTTGGATAAATCCCCATAGAATTTTCAATAGGAGAATTCATGATTTGAATCAAAATTGGGCATGGGTGTGAAAGAATTCACCCATTTTAAAAGCCTACATACTTGGGGATGGACTAATTTTGAAGTTCCTTAAAAACCCACAAAGAAATTGATGGAAACTTGGAGGATTGGAAGAAGAACACTTGAATAACTTTCTACTTCCCTCTCTAACTCTTGCATGCGTAAATAAGGCTTTACATGGACTAATCCCCCTTAAAAGACCCTATTTTGACCTTAAAACAACATAGTTTAGGCCTTAGGAGTTTAGGAAATTACGAGAAGGCCCTTACTAATTCACAAAAATTAACTGCCAGGTGACCCTAACGGGTGACTTAGTGACTCGTCAGGATGGGCAACGACTCGTCGTGTTGCCCGTCAAGTACACTACCTCATCCACCGTTAGAAGTCCATAGGCTTGCTCACAACCCACCTCACGAGTCGTTGGGACAGGCCATGACTCGAGGGGTCCCATCCGTTAGGTACACTGGGAGCTTCTTCTAGCTTAACCCCAACCTCACCACATGAGTGACTTGACGACTCGTGGGGACTGGCCACGAGTCCTTATCTCCCTCGTGGGGACCTCGATCCTTCCTTTATTCCAGGCCTGCCCACGAGTCACTTGACGACTCGTAGGGTTTTCTCATGAGTTGCCCATGACTCATCCTGTACCTGCAACATGAATTCCAAAATTTTCCCATTTCAACTCCCGGGTCCGATCTTTGAGCCTGCTGGGGTATAACAGGTAAATTGGGTACCTCTATCTGATATGATGGAAAAGGGAACTCCATGCAACCAAATAGCTCTCAGATGTATCATTCGGCATAATCCTCTGCCGAATCTGTGGTTTTGACTGGTAGAAAATGAGTGGCCTTGGTCAACCTGTCCACCACCACCCAAATGGAGTCATACTGCTGACGGGTGCGAGGAAAACCTGTTATTAAGTCTATATTGATTTCTTCCCACTTCCAAGTAGGAATAATGATATCTTGAAGCACACCTCCCGGTCTCTGATGCTCGACCTTTACTTGCTGACAGTTTGGGCACCTAGCTACAAATTCTGCAATGTCCTTCTTCATTCCATTCTACCGGTAGACTTCCCGTAAATAATGATATATCGTGGTGGCACCTGGATGAATTGAATACCTGGATCCATGAGCCTCATGCAATATTTGGTTCCTTATATTCTCAAACAAAAATGTCTATCACCAACACTTTAAAATATTTAAGATCACACTAGAAATGGATAGTTAGAGGAATGGGTCCAGTCCCTGTGGGTTCGACAATCCGGTTCTTAAAATGAGCCACTATATTACTTGCACGACCCGTACACTTGCGGGCTCATCAAGATTCATACTGGAGTTAGCAGGGGTCTTGTTCCAATAGCTCATTAGTTAGTAGAGGCTTTCAAACATAGA
Source organism: Datura stramonium (assembly GCA_018107945.1). Taxonomy (NCBI): domain Eukaryota; kingdom Viridiplantae; phylum Streptophyta; class Magnoliopsida; order Solanales; family Solanaceae; genus Datura; species Datura stramonium. The sequence continues at coordinate 262,039 of JACEIK010000985.1, read as the reverse complement.
GTTAGTATGTTAAGCTTTGTGACTCAGCATTTTGAATTATCAGATTATCTTGTTATCTATAAGGGAATATCTTACATTTTAGTTAGCTTCTGCTTAATTTTCCTTATAAGTTATATTGTGCTAGTAATATGCTATGCCATGGGTTAGCTTGGAGCCAATCATAGTTCTAGGTCTCGTGTCGCAGTCGGGGATCCACGCTTGGGTCATGACATACTTGGTATAAGAGTATTATGTTTAGGTGTCCTAGGGTGTCTGAAAGAAAGTAGATCCTTTTTTCATGGAGTGCAGCACTCCACACTTAAGAGGAAGATGCAACAAGAAGTTTTAGGAAACTTCCCTTCTTTCATGTTTCTATCTCGTGCTATGGGTCCAAATCTCTTTATTCCTCTAACTCAAGCTTTACGCATCTGCAGGCAATGCCTCCTAGATTAACAAATGGAAGGAGAAATGGCAATGGGCAACAGCTAGCCCCACTAGCTCCAGAAGACCTGATGATTGACTAGGTTACCCATATAGAGTTTCGGGCTGCATTCTAGGTATTGGCTCAAGCCATCACAGCACAGGGAAATCATCATCTTATGACATCTGTGAACCCTAATGGGAATACTATGGCAACATGGGTATGATATTTCATTTGGATGAACTCACTGATGTTTTTTGGGTTAAAGGTGGTTGAGGATCCATAACAGTTCATTGATGAGACTCAGAAGGTTACCTAAATTATGGGGATTTCTTGGGAAGAGAGTGCAAACTTAGCCTCCTATCGGCTGAATGGTGTNGGGCTTGATCTTCACTTATGGGGTGTTAGGAGTAGAATGAGACCTAAATTATGGGGATTTCTTGGGAAGAGAGTGCAAACTTAGCCTCCTATCGGCTGAATGGTGTAGCTCATATATGGTTCAAACAATGGAAAGAAGTTCATTGGGCAGGCGCAACTCCGATGAGTTGGAAGTTCGTGATAGCCTTCTTAGACAGGTTCTTTCCCCTGGAGTTGAGGGAAGCAAATGACGCAGAGTTCGTAAACTTGAAATAGAATGATATGATGGTACACGAGTATGCTTTGAAGTTCACTCAGCTGTCAAAATATGCTCCGTAAATGGTTGCTAAACTGAGGGCTTGCATGAGCAAGTTTGTAAATAAAGTATCAGACATAGTGGTCAAGGTGTGTACGACCGCTATGCTTATCAGTGAAATGGAAATTTCCAAACTCATGTTCCATGCCCAGTCGATCGAGGAGGAAAAGCTAAAGAAACAGGAAAGGGAGAATGAGAGTCGGGATAGGAGATTTAGAGTATTTCCATCAGAGAACGGGTGGTGGATACAGCTCACAATCTTATCAGAGGCCATCAGCCCCAGCACCATTGACTGCCAGTGCCCCGTCCAGACCCAAGGTAAGGGAGATTACATATCTAACCTGCAATATCTATGGGAAGGAGCATTTGGAAGAGTCCATGGATAGTTCAGGCATTTGGTTTTGGTGCAGCAAGGCATTCCATAAACTCAGAGACTGCCCAGCAGCCAAACGGGGTGAAGGTAGAGCCCCAACCACCTCTTCAGTTGCTCTGGTAGCCCACCCACCTCAGCAGGTCACATTAGCTGGTGCAGATAATGGACGGCGACAGGACCACTTGTACACCCTGTTATTATGTCAAAATCAGGGAAACTCGCCAGAGGTAGTCAAAGGTGTGTTAGGATCTTTGCATGTTGGTCCTTGTATGTTGTTAGACTAAAGAATCATAGTATACAGTATAATATTTCTTTAGCATTCTAGCATGAAATTTATCCCATGGATGGTATAGAATGTTTATAAGTATGGAGCCTTCAGTTATAAATTTAGAGGATAATGAGAAGTCAAGAGTTAGTGATGTTAGTGTATCCTAAAGAAAGGATCCAAGAGCCTTGTAATGATGACTTTAAGCTAATGGGGAGATGATAAGTTGAAGTGCCAAGATAAATCATGAGTTTTTACGAGTAGGGGAGTTCCAAAAAGAGTAGCCTTGGGGTGTTGATCCTTTCCTAATCAGGTGTTTTTCCTTATGTTTCAGTCCACATTATGCTTTAGTCATGCTTGTATTCAGGTTTTCTGAATGATAGGTAACTACTTCAATCAATGATCCCAGTCTTACTTCATGATTTCATAAATCTCAACTTCATGTCACGGAACTCATTATGTATGCAAGCTCATGCCTCCCAATGTACATAGCTCTATGAACTCAGTATTTAGGATCCGCCTTACCAACTAGTTCATGCTACATCATGTATATGCTCAACTTAGATTTCATGAATGATTCGTGCTTATGATTTCCTTACTCTAAGCCCTAGGTGCATTCACCGTAACAGAAATAATAGTTGTAATAGATATGTCTAGGATTGCCTCCCTATTTATGCCTTAGGTGCTCGGTAGGTAGATTTCATGAAGTGCAATTGTTAGTTATGTCAGGGATTCTGAGGAGCTTTAGGGTAGTTTAGTCTAAAGAGGATCCAAAATTTGATTGTGTGATAAGCTTGAATGATGTGGTGGTATTCAGGGATATTGGTCCAATTACAAGGTGCCTCTAAAAGCTTCACCCTTGAAGGGTTTCCAGTTGAAATCTTGGAATAGTAGGTTTTCAAGTTGAGGAAAAAGGAGGTAGCTTCAGTGAAGGTTTTGTGGAAGAATCAACTAGTGGAGGGAGTTACGTGGGAAGCCGAAGCAGATATGATGGCTAGATACCCGCATCTTTTTCCTTCTTGTTTCGTTCCATCTTGAGGTAAAAGTTTCCTCAGTGTTTTATTTAGTTTCATGTCAAGTGCATGCCTCTAAGTTCCTTTCATGTTATAGCATGCATATACGTTTCATGAATTTAGTTCAATCATGTAACTTAGTCTTGAGTTTGTCAATCCCATAATTTTCTTCTATGGTTATTCAGTTTTGGATTTGCAGGTCCTTCACTATCCTTTCAGTATGCTAAATATAATTCGAGGATGAATGTTCCCAAGGGGGAGATAATGTCACACTCCAAAAGTCCCTAAGACTAGACCCAGGACTCGTGGGTTGAGATATTTTAGCGCCTCTGACATTCGGGCTAAGTTTTAAACCATTCTAGGTATGTGGATAGACTTGAGGCTGATAAATTTTTTGGAAAAATAGGTGCCAAGATAAATTCATAAGTTTGAGAAATGCATTCGATACAAATTAAGGCCATAACGAATATATAGCACAAAGATCAGTTTAGAGCCTTCTTATTTGTTGAGCAATGCCCTTGTATTGATAAATTATTCCTTTCATAAACTTTGTTTGATAGAAAGTGGTTGCTTTCTTGAAACATCTTCCTTGTTTTGGTATTTTGGGGATTTTCTTCTCTCTTTCGGTGAGCGTGGTGAGTATTTTTAGGTTGTCATAGTCAAGGTGATCGGTGAGATCTAATTGGGAAGAGAGGTAGTATATTCCTCAATAGTTGAGTATTGCATTACTTGAGGACAAACAATAATTCAAGTTTGAGGGTTTGATGAGTTGGTAATTTACCAATTCATTAGGCTCTAAAACTTGAGTTTTTATTTCATTCTTGAGTTGATTATTTGGATTTTATGCCCTTTTTGCTTTCATTGTGTGCAGATGGTCAAAAGTGAAGAAAAGAGCAAAAATGGAGAAAAAACGATGGATGTGAGGATGAATCGGCGATTTGCAGACGTAAACTGGCAAAAGGCTAACCAAGGGCCGAATCTCACTACCTCGGAGGAGTAATGCCACCAACGGTTCGACTTTCAAGCGTCGAGTCGTTGGTACAGTCGTCGAATGATACTCACAAGCTCTAGAAAGTGGCTTGAAGACCCGATGAAATGCCAGGTGAACCACCGGTGCTCAAGCTGGCTAGAACGGTGAACCGCCAGTGCTCGCTGTTCGGCGAAATGCCGGGTGAACCGCCGGTGCTCACTGGAATTTAGTGAAGAAGCAGAAAAGACACCCTGTGATTCTCGGGCTGTAATCGGCGAATCATCGGTGCTTCCGCCGGTTCCATAATGGTGCTCATAAGGGTATAAAATCCAACACTTAAAGGGAGATGAAAAGTTCCCTACTTTTAGGGTATGAATAGAGATAAAGTACTTTGTAGTCAAATATGTAGAGAGATAGATATAAATAGAGAATGTGAAGAGAGAACAAAAGCTTACATCACATCATCTTTTCTATTTTCAAAAAAAGAATATTCTCTTAGTTGAAAGAGGGGGATTTTGAGTGAAAATTGTAGAAAGTACTTTGTTTTAATTCCTCTTGTACTAGTAAGTTTTAGCTATTCTTGAAGATTATTTTGTGAAGTTGATTTATCTACTCTTGCTATTAAATTCAATGATGTTGTTGATGAATGTGGTTTGAATTTCTGAACTATGTGTAGCTAAAGTCATTAACTAGAGGTGTGTGGTGATGAATACTTAATTGGATTGGGTATTGGTAGGGTCATCTTCTTGTTGTTCAATTAAGTGAAAATCTAGATCCATTGATTATGATATGGGTCTGTTTTTTCTTTCTTGATTGTTACTTGAGAGAGAATAATTAAGTATTTGAAGAGAATCTAGTAGTGGGCATGGATAAGAGATTATGAAATTAAGCTAGGAATAGCTGGATTTGCATTCTTATTCCTTATTGGAAACTAATAGCTAGGAATAGTGCAATTGCTAATCCAAATCAAATAAGGTTGAGCTAAATTGCATTAGAGTTTTGATAAAACTCTAGCAAGGGTGATGAATAGGCTAAGAAGCTGAGATTACCCACTTCCCGAGATTATATACATTTATTGAACTCACAAGATTACCCGGCATGTCCCGATCTATTTTTTATTTCATCTATGCCGCACCTCAAGTATTTCACAACCTTGTTGGAAACTTAGCTGATCTTGCTATTTTACTTCGCTAACTCAACCAATACAACTTTCCAAAAGTTTCAACTCCCACAATTTTATTTTTTAATATTAAATCTATGTTGTGCAAACTAACATCAATTTTGCATCGACACTTGAAAGTATCATTCCCTAATCCTCGTGGGATTCGACCCCAGCACTCATTGGGTTACTTGTTTTGATACTTCGGTCGTGTATATTCTTTCAATTAAGGAATATATTTTGAACGTTATCAGATATATAGACATAAATTTCATGAAGATCATTCATAGTGGGGTAAAATCATCATATCTTGTAAAACATGGATTCATAAGGAATTCTAGTAGGAAACACGCATCATAATCATAATTCATTGCTTGAATCTTAATAGACTTGAAATCATAAGAGAATCATAAAATTTCATGCAATTTGAGTCAAACCCTAGATGCTCATAAAATCATACTTGAGACATGAAATATATTCATGAGGGATTTGATAAGGGAAATGCAATCATAATCATAGGAACATAAATTGAAGTAGAAGTAGATTGATTTTATGGAAGAACATGAGAGAATTAATCACTAACAAGTTTAGCCCTAGATTTTTGAAACTTAGTCATGGGAGATGGGGATCATGAATTCTAATTAGGAAGGGCATTAGGGTGGCCGAAACCCCTCATTTATAGCCGTACATACATGGGTTGAATTATTTCTAAGCTTTTCTTGAAGACCCAAGAAGATTTGAAGAGAATTTGATGAAGAACCCTAGCTTTGATCTTGAGAGAGGATTTCAAATCTACTGTAGTTATGAGAGCATAAGGACTTAGGCTAGGTTAATACCCTTAAAACACTCTTTATGAAACCCAAAATGACAACACTTAAGGGTTAGAAGCTTAGGAATGTACAAAAATACCCCTAGGAAAACTTAATTAAAAATTGACTGCTAGGTACCACGAGTCGTACCACTAAAAAACGACTCATGCTTTCTTTCCATTGTTTGCCATTTAAAATTTTTGGTTCTCTAGTTCTCCAACCACAGGAATCACCATGAATCATTGTTTCCAACAATAACTCAAGGTATGAATCGTTGTTAGGGGTTCCATCCTCTATACTCTCACCCCACGACTACCTACAATGGCTCGTTGTTTCCTATAACGAGTCGTACTATGACTCATACCATGAGTTGTCATTACTGGGCCAGGGAGAACTGCTACATACCACAATGGCTCCAATTATTCGTTATATCAAACCATGACTCGCACAAAGAATTGTTCTGAGAAATTTTGTAGATTTTCCTACTGATTCTGCTACAAGTCCAGGACTTGATCATAGCGATTTTTGGGGTGTTACATTTTATCACAAAAAACGCAATGTTTTTATAAAGTTCCTCAAGCTGACATTGAAGGATCAGAGAATGATAGTACGGTATTATAGATGATAACGCATACACCAATGATACAAAAACATAATAACTAGAAGTTAGACCGTGTCACCCTAGTGCCCTCACAAAGCAAAGAACGTGCCACACACATGTATACAAATAAGACCGGACAGTAGGAATGATAGAGGTCACTCTAACAAAGAATATTAAAAAATGCAAATACATATACCATAGGATTTCCCATGTTTTCTATGCTTCTATATTCAAATGGTTGGATTAGGATCACACATAGGAATTTGTTCTACTAGTGATGTAGGCTTGGAGCCAAGTATCGTAGATTTAGGATAAGTGACTTGACCCTCTTGGAACACTACAAATTTCTTTATTTCATTCTTCATTTCATTACTAAGCAATTTTTTCACATGATCTGGGTGTGCTTTTATTCTTGAACTAAGATTATTTTTCTTTTTGTGTCGCCATCTTTTGGATTTTCTTCTTCTTTTTTGCAAGTTTATTTTCTTTTTCTCTCTTTATTTTTTCCCCGGTTATTTTATAACCACAACCTCTTTCTTTTATCAACTAGCTTTCTCTTTTCACATCCATCACTTTGGCTTCACTTTCTCAACTCAGCCACCTTCAACTTAAATGATTTGCCTAAGTTGAAGCCTAGTATCAAAGGAGGGACTGGGGCCAAAACAAGGAGTAGAATGAACTTGACCCTCTTAATACTCACTGTTCATAGCTTAAAACGATGTAGTTTAGGCCTTAGGATCATACAAAAAAGCAGAGAAATGCAGTCACCATATTCAAGTACTAATCAAATTAGCTGAAAACTGACGGAATGACTAACTTCGATTCAAACTACATGGTTGAACTAAATTCATGAATCATACATACATATATAGACATGAATGAAACTGGGGCACATGAAATGAACATGAAACTGAAGAGAGTTTTAGGGAGAAAACTGATACCTCAAGCTGGAACTGAGTCGGTAGGGAATAAATGTGGGTATCTATCCATCATATCTACTTGGGCTTCCCACATAGCTCCCTCAACATGATGATTCCTCCATAATACGTAACTGAAGATAATTCCTTTTTTCTTAGCCTTCGAACCTGACGATCCAGTATTTCCACCGGAAATTCCTCATAATTAAGGCTAATTTTACGCCTACATTCTCCACCATAACAACTAGAGTTGGATCCCCCAAACACTTATTTAAGAGCAATACATGAAAAAAAGGATGAATGCAAGGTAATCTTGAGGGAAACTCCAATTCCTATGCCACCTTGCCAACCCTCTTCACAATTTGGTACGGGCCAACATAATTGGGACTGAGTTTCCTTTCTTTCCAAACTTCATCACTCCCTTAATTAGAGACACCTTTAGAAACACCCAATCATCAACTTCGAACTAAAGTTCCCTCCTTCTAACAACAGCATAGGACATTTGGCGACTTTGATCTATTTTCAACTTGTCCTGTATGAGTTCAACTTTCTCTATGGCCTCATGGACCGAACCTGGTCCTATCATTGCAGCTTCACCGACTTCAAACCAACCAATAGGCGATCTACATCTCTGCCCATAGAGAGCCTCAAATGGAGACATCTGAATGCTAAAATGGTAGCTGTTATTGTACGCAAACTCAATAAGAGGCTAATGATCATCCCAACTACCCTTGAAGTCAATAACATATGCTCTAAAAATGTCCTCGATATTTTGAATAGTTCGCTCTGCCTTACCATCGGTTTGCGGATGAAATTCTGTACTGAGCTTGACCTGAGTACCAAGTCCTTTTTGAAATGATCTCCAAAACTGAGAGGTAAACTGCGTACCTCTGTCTGATATGATGGACAAAGGAACTCTATGCAACCGAACTAGCTCTCAAATGTACCATTTTGCATAATATGTCGCTAAATCAGTGGTTCTGATCGGTAGAAAATGAGAGGCTTTGTCCAACTATCCACGACCACCAAAATGGAGTCACACTGTCGACATGTCACCACCCGAATGGATACCCGAATTGCGACACAGGACAAGGAGCCCCGAGACCCCAAGTCGACCCATGGCATAAAGCATACATCTAAATCAACCAAGAGATTGAACAACCATCAATACCATCATAATGGAAGTCTGACTTAAATATAACATTTAAATATAAAATTCGAAGTTGAATACATACATATGTTTGAATAGTCTCTAAACATGACGAGTTGATGGGACAAGACCCCAACTAACTCAACAAGCTAAAAACTAAAATACATAAAGAAAATATAGATAGTCTGATCGTCGGAAGATGAGGATTCACCAATAAGCAAACGCTAACTCCGATAAAATGTCTAAGAGTGAGGCTGAACTTGAGAGTCGGGTCTTGTATCATGAAACGATACAACATAGAAAGTATGCGGGTAGTACGTGGAATGTAACGAGTATGCAAGGTAAGTAAAACCGCTAAAGTAAGTAAATTCACTTTAAGATAGTGCAATAGTCAAAACATAGACATCACTAACTGAGAGTAGGGCTTGCATGCATTCTTTCGAAATCATGACCTTCTCATAACATAAGGTACATAACTTTATAACATCAAACTGACTCAAATGACTCAAAGCTTAAATATGACATTTATAGAAAAGCTGAACATTGAGTCAAACTTTGTTTTAGAAAATGCATGTGTATATAATAAATATGAGTAATGAATATACATATCATAATCATATAGAACAATGGGAG
>JACEIK010000985.1:207397-219554 GCA_018107945.1 Datura stramonium | reverse complement strand
TACAGCCGTTATATAGCCCTTTGTTTTCAGGAACCTGAGATAGAGCTAGCCAGGCACCAGATGTGCCTCGGCCCACCAGTTAGTAGTCCAGGTCCTTCTATGGCACCAAGTGCCAGTCATACCCCCCAAGGTGGGGCGTGACATACTACTCAAGTAACGACTCATGGGGTCATCCAACAAGTTGTGACCTGAGTCGTGGTCCTTGGCCTTATGTAGCATCAAGATGGGTCACGTAACGACTTGTTTGGTCTCCCAACATTTCATTGAGTGAGTCGTGATCACCCTTTTCCTTTTAATTGAGATTTTGATCCAGTGTACCTAACGGGGGACATGACGATTCATTTCTTATAGGCACGAATCGTTAAGTCGCCCGTTGCTCCCCTGTTTTCTGCAGTTCTCTTCACGAGTTGCTTGAACGAGTCGTCAGGTTAGACGAAGACTCATTCTGTGACCTTTTACACAATAACTGAAGTTCCAGTGTTTGGTTCCAGCTTCAGATTTTCCATCTTATTCACTTGCACCCATCAACAAATGTGAACACTACATATTTCTTACATTTACAACTTTGATTGCCTCCTATGAAGCGCCTGATTTAACGTCACAACACGACATGGGTTTTTTGGCTACTCAGACATCACCAAAACACCTCCATGGGTGTTCTCCCATGCAGCGCCTGATTTAACGTCGCAGCACGACGCAAGTCACTTGACTACTCAAAATTCATCAAGTGACTCTTCTCCATCCTCCAATGGTGAGAATATGCTGAATTCCTTTGGGTGTTTCATGGTTTGGCTAATGTTGAAGGTGACCTCCTATTTGTTAAACCTGAATTTCAACTGGCTTGCCTCCACATCTACTAAGGCTCTACTTGTTGCAAGGAATGGTCGCCCCAAAATGATGGGGACTTCAAAATCAACTTCGCAGTCCAGAATGACGAAGTCTACTGGGAATATGAATTTGTCCACTTTGACTAGTATATAAAATAAAATCCCCACCAGCTTTTTTACTTTTCTGTAAGCCATCAGTAGCCGCATAGTATTCGGTGTGGGGGTTCCCAAGCCTTACTTTTTGAACACTGCTAGTGGCATCAGATTTATGCTAGCTCCCAAGTCACAAAGAACCCTTGCAAACTCAACCTCCCCAATGGTGCAAGGTATAGTAAATGCACCTAGGTCTTCCTTCTTCTGAGCTAGAACCCTGGTAGTGATAGCACCACAGTTGTGCAGGTTATCGGCAGCTTTCAAACTCACATTCCCTTTTCTGGTGATGAGGTCCTTCATGAATTTGTCATATCCAGGCATTTGCTCAAGTGCCTCAACCAATGGGATGTTCACCGACAACTGCTTGAGCATAAAAATAAACTTTTGATACTTCTTATCTTCAGCTTTCTTCTTCAAGCGCTATGGGTAAGGAGGAGGAGGTCTAGGGATTGCTGTCAGTTTTTTTTGTGCCTCCTTTTCCTTCCCATGGACCTCTCCTTTGCACTACTTGGAGCAAATTGCACATCTGAGTCCGCAACCAAAGCTAGGTTTTCAAAATCCGCTACACCATCTTCATTCATCATCAATAGATTTTGGAGTACNCCTTTGCACTACTTGGAGCAAATTGCACATCTGAGTCCGCAACCAAAGCTAGGTTTTCAAAATCCGCTACACCATCTTCATTCATCATGATGGGCTTTTCTAACTCTTTAACTACAACCGGCCTCGGGAACCAATTGTGGCCTTCCAGCACCTAGTGGTGACTGCCATGTAGTGACTGTCATTTTTTAGATTTTGCACAGTATTGCTGGGAAGTGTGCCTTTTTGCCTCTGATTCATTGCAACAGACATCTTCCTCATCTGTTGCTCAATATTCCTAATCGCCACGGCATGTGACTCCACATTTTTATTTAAACCAAAAATATCAACCTAGAGCTCCTTAAAGTGGCTATATGTTGTCTCCATCTGCTTGAGTAATCTGGAGAGTATGTACTCAACCCATGGACCACTGGACTCTGGCTCATGGTTTCTTGGGGGAACTACACACCGCCTCTATCGTTTTTGAACTCCTCGCGCTTCTTCCAATCCTCATTATCTCGATATTGGCCACGGTTGTAATTATTATCTTTGTAAAAGTTCCGACCTTGGTTCCCTTAACCTTGATGTCAAGAGTCTTGGTTAGACCCTTGGGTGTTGGTCCCGAAACCCGCCCTCTGATCATTCAAATAATTGACTTCTTCTTCAGACTCAGACTCGCAACCATCATTTCTCGGGGCCTTTCCCTAAGAACCTACAACATTTACCTTTTCTGCTCTGACTTCCATCAAATTCTTGGAAAGCAACCCCATGTTGGTCTTTGTCTATGCTATATCCTGATCACGCTCTTCATATTTTCTCCTTTGTTCTACAGACATACCAACAACATAAGAACCAGCCGGAACCTCCGACTCTCTAGTGTGACAAGCTCGGTTGGTTTGGTGATACTGTCTAGCAGCTCCGCAGCCTCTACATAGGTGTGACTCATAAAAGTTCCTCCAGAGATGGTATCAGCCACCGCCTTGGTGTTTGCATTCAGAGACCTATAAAAGATCTCCAACAATGTATCATCCAGAATTTCGTGATTTGGTAGCCTCTAGAGCTTTTTGTTGAAACGCAACCAGGTCTCGTGGAATGCCTCAGAATTTAGTTGTCTAAAGGTATATATCTCATCCTTCAATTGCAACGCGTTGGATGGTGGGAATAACCTTTCAAGAAAAGCTCTATTAAGCTCTCCCCAAGTAGTGATGGAATCATTCGATAACTCAGCCAACCACACCCTTGCCTCACTCCCCAGAGAGAATGGAAATAACCTCAGCCTGATTTCGTCTTGGCTCACCCCTGGTTGCTTGTATACCTTACATATTCCCATGAAATTTTTCAGGTGAGCGTGGGCATCGTAAGATGCTTGACCCGCAAATATTCATTTCATATTAAGCAGTTGGATCATCGAACTGGTAATGTCAAACTTTTCCCCAACGGGCAAAGGAGGAGGGACTACAGCTCTAGTGGAACCAGCTTCATCTATATCCGCATCATCCTCTTCGACAAAACACCGATGTCTCTGGTGTTCTGGACCTCTGTGTCGTCTAGCTCGCTCTGCTTCTACAGCTAGACGTTGCTCTTCAGCAACTCTGGCTAACTCATGATCTCTAGCCCGAGCTTGCTCTTCAGCCAACATTCTTGTTGTGGCTTGGTCCATAGTTTCTTGCTCTTGGATGTTGGCCATTCTTCTCAGGTTTCTTAACGTTAGCTCAAGTTTGTGATCAATTGGAACCAGGGGATTTCCTTGGCTCCTCGTCTCAGGCATGCACAAACCTATGACTTGTTAAGCAACAAAAGCAAAAAAAAGAAAAATACAAAAAAGAAATAAGAACCAATTGTAAAGAAAACACAGTTAACAAAATCCTTAGTCGTATTCCTCGGCAACGGCGCCAACATTTGATGTCAACCAAATTACACCTCACAATTGAGATATAAGCGGTCGATTGTCAAATATAGAACCCAACAAAGGTTGAGGCCGATCTGACAGGGAATATGGTAAGAACATAAGTTAATGTGAATAACTATTACTATTGAGTTACTTATTTCCAAAGGGGGAAAATATAGAATAATAAACAAAGTAAAATTGTTGAATGCTTAAATCTAATTCGGTTTGCATACAATTAATCGACTTGACTAGGATTGTGTTTCCCAAGATTTCATAACCACAAGGCTTATACACTAGTTATCTATTCCGGTGTTTAACATGCAATGTTGGTAAGTTAGGTTCACCAAAATGGTTGGTCCCGTACCTAGATGATTATCACCACGCAACTTGGTCCGTATACGGGTGTCCTTTAATTGACCCTTACCCTTAACATCGGATTATCTATCCCCTGACAAGTTCAAGCTATTTGATGAGGGTTGATAGCCTCAAATCTCTGTTGTTAATCACTTTTCCAATTCTTTACCTCCTTGGTTTGGTAAGTAAGAATAAGGCAAGTCCTAAAGTTTTCAACCGTCAAGAATCAATCAAAATGAAGGGAAAAACAATACATCCATGAAACCCCATTCAAGAATCACTAATTGTTTTTACCTATGTGTGGTAATTAATCTTGGTTCCCACAAACCTAGTTATGGGTTTAGCTACTCATGCTTGTATTATCAAAATCACAAATTATTGAAGAAATCATAATTGCAACTTACAAATTATCGTAGNAAACCACGTAGATTGAATACAAACTCCACAATAGATTAATAAACTCCTATATTTCTTTTGTTTCTAGAATAAAGAATAATTGATCAATACCAAAATCCTAGTTGAAAACTGAATAAATCGTCTCTCTAAATTACTCTCTAACTATAAGAAGAATTGTCCTTCAAAAATAAACCTAAGTTGTGTAATTATAGTTCCAAGAAATCCTTTTCCTAATTAAAAACTGGAAACCACGTCGACAGTGGCAAAGGGCTTAGTGACGATTCGTTTGGCCGTCTGACGATTCGTGCATTTCTTAAAACAGTCGTCCTCAGTAGCATACCAAGTTGTGGAAACGGGTCACCTAACGGCTTTTCGTGCCTGAGCACGAGTCGTTAGGTCCCTCGTGGTCTCATTCCTCCAAAAGTCCAGTGCACCTTACGGTTGGTCCCAGTGATCTGCCAACGAGTCGTTCCTTTATGTGACGACTCATTATGTCTGTTGTCGACTACACTGACCACTTTGTTAAGATTTCCTTTCTCAGCCTTCACGGTTAACCTCACGACTCCTTACCAGGTGTAACGAGTCATTTCCTCAACTCATCAGGCTCACTGTCTTGCATCTTCCAAAACCTTCTTTTACCCACACCTTAAGCAACAAGTCGTTCCTCTTGCCGACGACCCATGAAGTGCCTGGCAGTTGCCCTTTCAGTTGTTTTCAGCATTAATTCAACCAGTTCACTATCGAACCTGTTTTTGTACAACATTAAGCACAAAACACATCATACCTATATAAACATACCCAAAATGTGCATAATTTCCTGGTTTTAAGTGTCGAAAGTGCCGTAAAAACATGGAACATCAGTCACCCTTCTCGTTCAAGTACACTGTCTCGTCTGATATCATGGGCTCATTATGGTTAACATAATGACTCGTTAGGGGTGACCAAGACTCGTGGTCACCAATCATTGAGTGCACGGCCTACCCAATATTCTTTAATTGTTTCCCCTTGACCACGGGCTGACCCCACGAGTCGTGAGAATAGACCACGATTCATTGTGGGGCTCGTGGTGACTTAACTCTCCAGTCTTCTTCACTGAATACTTGGGCTTTTCCCCACGAGTCCCACTACGACTCGTAGGCTGTCCTGAAGAGTCTCCCCATGTCTATTCCAACGCCTGTTGGCAAATTTTCAATTTTCCTCCGCTTCAACTCTCGAGTCTGATCTTTGGGTTCCCGGGGTATAACACGACGAGTGAGAGGCAACCCTATTATGAAGTCTATATTGATTTATACCCACTTCCAAGTGGGGATACTAATATCCTAAAGTACACCTCCCGATCTCTAGTGCTGAACTTTCACTTGCTGACAATTCAAAATTTTAGCTACAAATTCTGCGATGTCCTTCTTCTTTCCATTCCACCAATAGACTTCCCGTAGGTCATGGTACATCTTGGTATCCCCTAGATGTATCGAATATCTGGAATCGCGAGGCTCATGCAATATTTGACTTCTCAAATCATCAATGTACGGGACACACAAGCGATCTTGATATCGAAGCACACCATCTTGCCCTTTGGAGAAGACCTCTACCTTCTGATTCTAAATTGCTTCCTTTAACTTTACCAAAATAGGGTCTTTGTCTTATCTAGCTTTTAAATCAATCACAAAGGATGATTCTGACCCGTTCTAAACTATAACACCGCTATCATCCGAGTCTACGAAATGAACTCCCATCCGTGCAAGTCGATGCACATCCTTCACCAGCCCCTTCTTTCCCTTATCTACATGGGACACACTCTCCATAGAGAGTCTACTAAGTGCATCTTCCACCACATCGGCCTTACCCGGATGGTAAAGGACACTCATATCATAATCCTTGAGTAGCTCCAACCACCTTCTTTGGCATACATTTAGATCCTTCTGGGTAAACACATACTGTAGGATTTTGTGGTCCGTAAACACATCTACATGGACCCCGTACAAATAGTGTCTCCATATCTTCAAGGCCAATACAATCATCGCCAATTCAAGGTCATGGGTCAGGTAATTCCTTTTATGAACCTTCAGCTACATGGAAACGTATCCTATGACTTCACCAAGTTGCATCAATACACAACCAAGGCTGATCCTAGAAGAATCTCAATACCCCATAAACCCATCGGTACCCTCGGGTAATAGCCCACAAACCCATAAATACCCTCGGGTAGGGTTAACACTGGTGCTGAGGTAAGTCGAGTCTTCAACTCCTGAAAGCTCCTTTCACAAGCATCTGACCATTGGAATGTCACTTTCTTTTGGGTGAATTTGGTCAATGGCGCTGCAATAGATGAAAAATTGTTAACAAACCTCCGATAGTAGCCAGCTAAACCCAAGAAGCTCCTAATATTTGAAGGATTCACCGGTCTAGGCCACCTCTTACCGCTTCAATCTTCTGAGAGTCTACCTTTATACCCTCACCTGACACCACATGACCCAAAAATTCCACTAAGTTCAACCAAAACTCGCACTTGCTGAATTTTGCATATACTTGGCGGTCCGTGACAGTCTATAGCATTACCCTCAAATGAGCGGCATGCTCCTCCTCGCTCCGAGAGTATATCAAGATGTCATCAATAAACACAATCATGAATCCATGTATGGCTTGAACACCTTGTTCATCAATTCCATAAAAGCTGCAAGATCATTCGTTAGTCCAAAAGAGATAGTTACAAACTCATAATGACCATATCGTGTCCGGAAGGCTATCTTCAGGATGTCACTCTCCCGAACCCTGAGCTGATGGTATCCGGATCTAAGGTCTATATTTGAAATGCACTTAGCACCTTGAAGCTGGTCAAACAAATCATCAATCCTGGAAAGAGGATACCTGTTCTTGATGGTGACTTTGTTCAGTTCCCGATAATCAATGCACATCCGAAGAGAACCATTCTTCTTTCGGACAAATAGAACTGGTGCACCCCATGGAGATTTTCTAGGTATGATGAAACCCTTGTCTAGCAAGTCCTTCAACTGCTCCTTCAACTCCTTTAGCTCTGCTAGATCCATTCTGTAAGGAGGAATTTATATAGGCTACGTGTCGGGAAAAAGGTCAGTACCAAAATCGATTTCCCTCTCGGGAGGAAAACCGGTAGATCATCAGGGAACACTTATGGATACTCACATACTACCGGAATTGACTGGATAGTTGGAGTTTCGGCTGTAGCATCCTTAACCTTAACTAAATGGTACACACAACCTTTGGAAATCATCTTTCTAGACTTAAGGTAGGAAATGAAACGACCTACAAGCATAGCTGAACTACCCTTCCACTCTAGGACTGGCTCATCCAGAAATTTGAACTCTACAATAGGGGTTCTATAATTAACTAAGGCATAACATGCATGTATCCAATCCATGCCAAAGATAATGTCAAAATCTTTCATGGCTAACTCTACTAGGTCTGCTAAGGTGATTTTCTAAAGAACTGAGATCGGGAAACTTCTATATTCCCATCTGGCTATACCTGAATCATCGACTGGAGTTGAGATTGAGAAATAGGATTTCGAAACTAACTCCAAAACTACTAGCAACATAAGGCATAACAAAAGACAAGGTAGCCCCTTGATCTAACAAAGAATAAACATCAAGGTGGAAAACTCATAACACACTAGTAACCACGTCTAGGGACGTCTCCTTATCCTATCGAGATGTAAGGGCATAAAACCTATTCTAACGTTGACCGCCAGCTGAACTAGTTGAAGCACCTTGTTGGGGGGGACGTGCTGCTCAAGCTGTTGAACTAGCGACTGGAATACAAGCTCCACCACCAGCTGAAGGGTAATCCTTGAGTCTGTGTCTGGCTTTGCCACACTCGAAACAAGCGTCTAAACCTTAAAAACACCTCCTTGGGTGATTCTTGCCACACTTGGTACAGGCTGGGAAGGTGCACTCTATTTGCATGCTACCCTGACCCTTCGAATCTGAGGCCCTGCTCCTCCGATCACCTCGTGGTCTAAATGGTGTACTAGTTGATGATGGTGCCAGAGCAAAAGACCTATGATGAGACTGATGGAGATGTCCACCCCCCAACCTAGGCTGAGAAGTCCCATAACTATCTATCCTGGCCCTCTTGTCCTCTCTTCCCCTTTGATACACTGCCTCTATATTCTAGGCGTGTAAAATTATACGGGGAAAATCCATGTCCTGATGCAGCATGGTGATCCTTTAATCCATATCCAGGTAGTCTGCCACTCCATGTACAAACCTGCTCATCCGAGCTCTCTAATCTTCCACTAACTCTGGCGCATACTTGGATAAATGGGTGAACTCCAAAGTGTTCTCCTAAATTGTCATGTTACCCTACATTAGATTCACAAATTTGACCACTTTCAGCTCCGTCATCTCACAAGGAAGAACCGATCTAGAAAGGCGGCATGAAACTCATACCAACTGATAGGGTCTACTCCCACTACCCTACTATCTTTCCACTATTTGAACCAGATATACGCAACCTCTTTCAGCTGATAAGAGACCAAGACGACAAAATCCCCATTTGTCACCCCTATGACATGGGTGATCTTCATAATCTCATCAATGAACTCATGTGGATCCTCGTCCACTTTTTACCCAAGGAACTCTGCTGGGTTCTTCCTCAGAAAATCCCTAACCCGAGCTGCTGCTGAATTCCCATTCTGAGGCAGATGTGCCACTTCCTATTGATTTACCTAGGCGGTCAAGGCCTGTGCTAGAATCTATAAGGCTGCCCTGAATTTAGCGTGGGCAGCCGGCTTTGGTGCATGCTCCTCATGGGTTGGTGGGGCCGGATGGTGCCCCTCTCCGTTGCCTTTCTAGTGGCTATTTCCATTTCTCATTCTATTCACCAACGCACAGGCATGCTTCTGCAAACGTGTATAGCATGAGTTAGAAGGATAGATAGACATTTGATTGCACAACCTAAGATCATGAAAGAAGGAAACATTTTCTAAATGTTTCATAGAGTCTTTGTCATAAGTGTGGCATGCTTCACACCCATGAAAAAGACCCTACTTAATGCGGCTTCCGGACACCTTAGGACACTTCAAACCTATGGCTCTAATACCAAGATTGTCACGACCTGAGCGTAGGACTGGATCGAGACATAGGAAAAGGAACCCTGAAGGACTCCAAGTCGACCCATGGTAGGAACATAGATCTAACTGAATCAACAAAATGGAAGGTCAGCATGAATTACATAATAGTAGTCTAATTATAATATGAAATCTGAGATACATCACATGAGTTTAAAGATGAATATGAACTATGTCCGAGAAAGCCTCTAACATTGATGAGTTGATGGGACAAGAACCCAACTAACTCCCTAAAACTAAAAATACAAGATAGCTAATAAGAGATGGTCCTCGAGAGATGAGGACTTACCAACTAAGATAGGCTTCTAACTCAGAAAAAGCTGGCTAGGTCCGAGGTTGAGTCTGAGTGCAAGAGCCTGTATCATGAAATGATACAACATAGATTATATGGTTAGCATATGAAATGTACTTAGTATGAGAGGTAAGTAAACGGATAATTTAAAATACATAAAAATTTATAAGAGTAGGACAACACGATCATAATGTAATTACCATAATGTAAACATAAGGCTCAAGATTTTCAAAATATTCATAAATTAACCATAATCATAATCATAAGAGAAAAGATTTATTGAACATGACTTGATCCAAAGTGCATAATCATAAACATGCATAAATTATAAGGAACAGTGGGAGATTCTTATAATCGACATATCCCATATGAGAATACATGGAGCCCGACCTGTAAAACCCTAGTCGGAAGGGTGTTCGTTCCTTGCAAAGGGTAGAACCATGAAAAAGGCAGCCCGGACACATTCTTAGATATTTTTCAACTGCGAGACAGGATCAGGTTGGGAGCCGAGGCCCAACTTTTATCTCAGCGGCCCCTCATGTACGCTCAACATATAAGGGGGCATCTGCTACCACAGTTGGCGGTCAGCGCCAGAACAGATTCTATGCTCTAGTATCCTGTCAGGATCAGGAGTTCTCCCCCGATGTGGTCACTGGTATGTCGCGAGTTTTTCATATTGATGTTTATACTTTCGTAGACTCGGGGGCTACCTTGTGTTTTGTGACACCTTATATGACCAGTATCTTTGGAGTAATTCCCGAAGTCTTGTCAGAACCCTTCTCAGTTTCTACTCCAATAGGTGACTCAATTATAGCTAGAAGGGTGTATAGTGATTGCCTAGTCTTAGTCCTTTATAAGGTCACCTTATCAGATCAGATAGAGTTCGCCATGACCGATTTCCATGTCATTCTCGGTATGGATTGGCTACTTTCATTCTACACTTCAGTTAATTATAGAACCCGGGCGGTATAGTTTAGATTTTTTGGTGAGCCAGTCTTAGAATGGAAGGGTAGTTCAGCTATGCCTGTAGGTTGATTAGTTTCCTACCTTAAGGCCAGGAAGATGATTTCTAAAGGTTGCATGTACCATCTAGTTAGTGTTAAGGATGTCGAGTCCGAAACCCCGACTATCCAGTCAGTCCCAGTAGTGTGTTAGTAACCATAGGTCTTTCCTGATGATTTGCTAGGTGCTCCTCCTGAGCAGGAGATTGATTTTAGTATTGATCTTCTTCCAGACACGTAGCCTATATCTATTCGTCCTTATAGGTTGGCTCCGATCGAGCTGGAAGAGTTAAAATAACAGTTGAAGGACTTTTTAGATAAGGGTTTCATTAGACAGAGCAAGTCTCCATGGGGTGCACCAGTTCCTTTTATCCGAAAGAAGGATGGTTCTCTTCGCATGTGTATTGACTATCGACAATTGAAATAAGTCACCGTCAATAACAATTACCAATTTCCCAAGGTCATTGATTTGTTTGACCAACTTCAGGGTGCCAAGTGTTTCTCAAAGTTATATCTCAGGTCCGGGTATCATCAATTCAGAGTTCTGGAGAGTAATATCTCTAAGATAGCCTTCAGGACGCGGTATGTCCATTATGAGTTTGTAGTTACGTCTTTTGGATTGACGAATTCTCCTGCAACTTTCATGGACTTGATGAACAGGATGTTCAGGCAATATCTGGATATGTTTGTGATTGTTATCATTGATGACATCCTTATATACACTTGGAGCGAGGAGGAGCATGCCGCTCACTTAAAAGTAGTACTTCAGACTCTAAAGAATCGCCAATTGTATGCCAAGTTTAGCAAGTGCAAATTTTGGTCGGACTCCGTGGCATTTTTGGTCCATGTGGTATCGAGTGAGGGAATAAAGGTAGATTCTCAGAAAATTGAGCCAATGAAAAATTGGCCTAGAATGGTGAGTCCTTCATATATTCGTAGTTTCTTGGGCCTAGTAGGCTACTATCAGAGGTTTTTTGAGGGTTTCTCATCTATTGCATCACCATTGACCAAGTTGACTCAGAAGAAGGTGAAATTCCAATGTTCGAAGGCTTTCGAGAAGATCTTCCAAGAGTTGAAGACTCGACTCACTTCGGGACCGGTGTTGACCCTACCTGAGGGTACCGAGGGATTCGTGATGTATTGCGATGCTTCAAGGATTGGACTTTGGTGTGTGTTGATGCAGCAAGGGAAAGTAATAACATATGCCTCAAGACAGTTGAAAGTCCATGAGAAGAATTACCAGACTAAAGACCTTGAATTGGCCGCGGTGGTATTCGCCTTGAAGATATGGCAACATTATTTGTATGGGTTCCACGTGGATGTATTTACGAATCACAAGAGTTTAAAATATGTATTCACGCATAAGGATCTCAATCTTCAGGAAAGGATATGGTTAGAGCTACTCAAGTACTATGATATGAGCGTCCTTTACCTTCTGGGTAAGGCTAATGTGGTAATGGTCGCACTTAGTAGGCTCTCTATGGAGAGTGTGTCCCATGTGGATGAAGGAAAGAAGGAGTTGGTGAAATATGTACATCAACTCGCAAGGTTGGGAGTTAGGTT
>JACEIK010000985.1:159417-202694 GCA_018107945.1 Datura stramonium | reverse complement strand
ATTGAACATGAAAATAGGAAAGCTTGTTGAATTGTGAATTCTTGTGGGTTTGTATATGTTGGGTGAGATGAGTTGGTCGTATTATCTATCTAATATGCTATAAGACCGACGGATTTATGGGGAGTGAAATTTGTAGCATACAAGAAACGGGTAGATGACATAGGTTTGTATAGGTAAATAGTTTTCATTTTTCTTTTTCATTGCCAAGTGCTATGTACAAAATTGTGATCGACGGTAATATTGTGTTAGTTGTATGAAGTCTGAGTAGTACAAATGAATTTACACCGCCGAATTCTCTAAATGCACAAGGCATATTGTTTGTGTTTTTAGTTGTTTTCGTTTTCTTGTTTTGGTAAAGTAGAAATAAATTGTTCTTGTTGTGATGCTGAAACTGTGGCTACAGACTAAATGTGGGGTGGCCTAGCCTAACCCAACCTTAGTCGAAGCTAATTTTTAATTTGACTGACATTGGGACTGTCTGCTTTATTTGACAGGAACAATGGCAAGCAGAACAATGGCAAAGGTGCAAGACAGCGAGCGGGCGCATCTACATCGGGCGCCGGAAGTAAAAAAGACTAAGACTGGGAACGGCAGTCCCAGCAGCACCAGCGGTTCCACGTGGCCAGGGTGCTGCCAATAATGGAACCAAGGGTGACAGAGGAAGGGAAGAAATGGTCGCAAAGCACAAGGAGAACAAGTACTCTCCACCGAGGAGCATATTGCAAGGGACCCATTGGCACAGGAGTTCCCCCGCATTGTAGGCCAATCGGATTGACACTGCCGGACTGTGCTTCATTTTTGAAGAGCCTCCAAGGAGTGCACCGCACTTGATTCGGCAGTTTTATGCAAATTGGAACCCGACGCTCCGAAAATACACCATCAAAATAAGGGGCCAGATTGTCACCCTTGAGCCTCATCACCTAAATGCCATATTGGGGCGCAGAACACCGACGCCTATGTACTCCGATAGCTGAATATCACTCCACTATATGCGGATATCGTACGCACATTGTGTGGAGCCCGCTCACGCACGTCGGGAGTGCATAAGAGAGGGGCTAACATCGACATTGCCTCTACTCACAACATGAACAGAAGCCAGGATCTGGCTGAAGATAGTTTGTTCCTGTTGATTCCGGGGGTGCACATGACAGATGTCACCCGGGATCACAGATGTTCTGTGTATGCCCCGATGAAAGGGCCGGAGATAAATGTCAGGCGTTGATCATATCCGCCATGAACAGAGCCGCTTGCATCAAGGGCAATGTGTACGGGTTTGGCGGTCTCGTCACCACGTCTCGAGGGGCCCGGATGTGGAGGAAGAGGCCCCGGACTATATCCTGCATGGAGAGGCGTGCCATAGACGCCACAAAGACTAAGGCACCGACACCACTCACGGGCCGGTTCTTACACTAGCCGAGCGACATGCTCGGGATGATCAGTACATGGCCCGTATGTTCGGGATGCAGATGCTCCACTGCGCATAGGCGGGAGACTGGCAACAGAGGATGATCTGTGGCAATACCTAGATTACCCTTTCGGCGAAAAGCCAGTGGCTTCTATGTCGTGTGGGCCTGGGCCTTTGTAGAGTCTGTGGATGATGATGTCCCCACGATGAGGAGACACAAGCTGTGAGGACTCCGACGTTGAGTCGGAGGAGGATGACGGGGGGAGATTCGTACATGGGAGACGTTAGGCACAGCATTCCGATGAAGAAGTGGAATACTTGATTGATCAGGAATTTCACCACCCACTTTTGTGTTTTACAATGAATGAACACTGGGACAACTTGTTCGGTTTGGTGTGGGGTGGGGAGTAGTTAGGGTGGTGCTGGTTTTCTGGGCTTTGATTTGTATGTATATGCATGTGTTCATGGTCGTGTTTGAAAATACCAGACCCTATTTTGTGTGTATGTTTCGTATTGTAAATATCTTTGTGAAGTCAGGTAAGATGTTGAATGTTGTTAAAGGTGTGTAAATAGTTTTTGTCGAAATTATCTAAAATTCTTTAAAATGCCGTTAATTATTTTTATCATTGGGTTTCTGGGTTTGTTTTCGGTTCTTTTACCAGAAGAGTCCCATTGAACCAAGTCGTAAATAGTGACCGTTCCCTATGATGGATGGATGACGACCGTCTTAAGGGAAATGCAGCCGATGAGTAGCTTTTTTATTCTTAATTTTGGTTTGTTTGGTTGTATCCCATGCATGTTGCTAGGCTATGGCTACGGAAATTCTTAAGGTGTGTTGTACATGATGTTTAGAATGCAAAAGGTGATTTCAGAAAGCATGCAAATTTTTGTACATATGTGAGATACTTAGGCCACAAAAATCAATTCCGATTCTCCGGGGTGATTGAGGCTTAATTTTTGAATTCGTGTAATTAGCCGATTAAAGAGTCTCGTGATTATGTCTTGAGTTGAGCATGTGCAATGAGTGTAAGAAGAGGTCTCGTTATTCCATGCTATTGTGAAGTGTCTAGAACTTTCCCCGGTGTGTATACGAAACGAAATGAAGGAAGTGCAGTGTGGGAAAGGATGGCAGCTTTGTTTAGCCTAAAGTTTTTTTTTTCTTTTTCATACTCATCTTGAATGTTAAATCCTAGTTAGCCCATTGAGCCTTTAGTCTATATTATTTTTTTCTTTTGTCAAAAGGTGTGAACCAAGCTTAACCCTTTCTTTTCAAAGAACAGAAACTAATCCAAAGCTTTAAGCGCTCAAGAAAAATAAATTTTTCCCACAAATTGTAAAGGAGTGAAATGGTGGAAAGAAAATAAAGAGAGGAAAAAGCAAAGCGATGAAAGTAAAGAAAAAAAAAAGAGTCAAAGGTGCACCGCGTATTTAAAGAATATGAAGTGCATAACTAATCTTTGCTTGGGTCTCATGAGAGGTGTGCTTAAAGAAGTGGGGGACAAAAAATTAAGAAAGATTTCAAGGTTGGAGGAGGAAGGAAGAAATTATGCTTAGATTGTGATGGGATGTATGGAAAAGCGCTTAAGGATGCTAGTTACGGCTATTGGTTAGCCCAGTTTATACTAGTTCCGGTAGCTACATTACAACCCGTTAAGTCCTACGTGATCTTACATCACGCATCCTTATATTAGTGGAGTAAACACTAGAGGCAAGCTTATGGTTCATGACACAGTATGTGATATCTTTGGGAGAGTGAGCGAAATTGTGTGTGTTTAGACCTCGGCATGAATTGTTTTAGAGTTCATGTGAATAAAATAGGGAAACTCTCTTATGTTGCGAGGGCAATATGTTTGACGAAAGAATAAATTCTGTGCTCGGATATCTTGGGTCACCTAATGTGCATGACTTTGCCGATATCGAGAGCCGATTTGTGATGTCTAGGAGGTCTTATTATGTTTACTGTCATTGTAATGATGATACCGCATGTTTTGTTGATGATTTGTTATGTAAATAATCGGTATAACCATAACTCGGATTGTCGAGGCAAAGTAGCCATGATGGGGATGTCAACTTGCATGAGGTGTAAGAGTATTGTCTGAGGACGAACAAGATTTTAAGTGTGGGGTAGGTGATCCGGGGCATATTTATATGCCCAAGTGATACTCAAATACATCGTTTTTGCCTTGTTTATCCAACAATGTTTGTACTTTCTCATGTAAATTGTAGGAAAGTGTGACTTATACTAACCAACATGATTAGCGTTGTTTTGCAGAAAATGTACTTTATGGAGCTAAGATGCATGTATGGGAGGAATCGGATGGACTCGGGAGCGAGCAAGGAATTGGCCAAGAGAAGTAAGAAATAGAGGCTCCTGCTGATGGAGCCGTGACACTGCTATCGCGGATGCATTCTATCCGAGAGATACTCACCTCCGCAGAGGGTCCGCGATCGTGCCGTGGCACGTTGGAATTAATTTCATGGATCTTGACATTCCAAAGGAAGGTGTGTTGCACCGTGGCACGCTGGGCATGTCTGCGTTGCATGTCGTGCCAATGCTAGGGACAATTACTCGAACGGCTAAATTCCGAGAGCTCCTCCACGGCACCATGTCACGGAGGCATTGCTCCGCGATGCACTCCGTGACACGTTGCTTGTTATTCCGGGAAAAATTCTCACTAGTATAAATAGAACACTTAGGTTCAATTTTAATGATTCTGACTTTGGTGGAGCAAGAACGGGTTGCAGGCAGTTGAGAGGACGAAAATTCTTAGGCTTTTCTATATCCCTTTCTTCTTCTTCAATTGTTTGTATGATTTACACTCATTTAACAATGTTTAATCCACAAATGTACAATTTCACTTCTTCCCGAGGTTATGGCAATTATATTGAAATTTAATTGTTGATCATCTGTTTTTTCATCTTTTTATTTCATGGTTGTTCTATTAATTCTTGTTCTTACTGCATTGATATCTGGCCAATGTTAATGTAAATCCAAAAGTCCTAGCTTTCACTCGAGAGCACGAGACTGAAAGTTGTGAATTAATAGGATATGATCTTTCTAGTTTGAGAAAATTGGAGAATTGATTTACCTTCAGGATAGAAATATACCTGAAGGTCAGTATTAGTCAAGTGTGAATCGGTTGTATGGCTAGAACATGAATTTCTTCTTATCAACGTAAATGTAGGTGGAAGGTCTATGATTTTAAGTTGGGTTAATACGAGAGTTTTAATCTGAAGGCATAAGTTCCGACTAGCAACCGGAGAAAAGATAAACCATGTATGTCGATACTTAATTTCTTTTACAAGTTCGTTTAGCCTCAGCATGCTCACATTCATAGTTCAGACTCACTTGTATATTTATTTTAGCTAAGTATAAAATTAGTTCACAAATTATAAAACTTTTCTTTTCTCACCGTTGTCTTTATTTGTAGAGTTACAAGAATTGACACTTGGGGTGATTTTGCCCCGTAGTCAGTCCCTGTGGGTTCAATACTTGGCTTACTTGAGCTAATTTACTACTTGTTCGACCACGTGCACTTGCGTGTAGTGTCATCCGCATGTACCAACATCGTGCTTAAAATTTTACAAAAGAAATTGAGGAGGGCTTTGCTCTGGGGACGCAAAGTAAGGACAATCCCCTTGCTAAAAACCCCACATGATGAAGAACCCACAAAAAATCTTGAGAAATTGAGGAGAAGAAAGTTGCCCTAGTTCTTTCTCTGAGAATTCTTGAGAGAACGTACGGCTCACTTTTCTCGAGTGCTTGGAAAAAGGAATAAGGAAAAGACCATTACCCCACAAAAATGTTTGAAACTGAAGCCAAAATGATGTGCTTTAAGGCTTTGGAGAATAGGAAATTACTAACTATCCCTTAGAAATTGCCATGAAACTGTCGTGCCCCTAACGGGTGACCTAAGGACTCGTTACTGTGTCCAACGAGCCATTGATCCTCTCGTGAACTTCACTGGAAAATCTCTACTGATCCCGAATGAGCACATGACGAGTTATCATGACTGGGAACGGCTCGCCGTGTCATCCGTCAGGGTACACTGCAAGAAGGCAAGGAAGGAATGGAAACGAAGGACCAAAGACGTTACTGGGCTGATGACACCGTGTGACCTTCAAGTACACACTATCTACTTCAAATTCTGAAACTCCAGCTTGAAATGGGGTGACTTAACGAGTCGTGCAACCTGATAACGACTCGTGGGGTCGTCCGTTGGGAAACACTAACTCATCACCTTGGCATCCTTTTCACTGACCGACGAAGTCGCTGGGTCCCTTAATGACCCGTCAGGTTGGTTGTTCTGCAATCTTCTACAGTTTTCCAGATTTTCTTATTTAAGTCCCGGATATTGATTTTGAGCTTCCGGGATATTACAATATCTCCCCTTTGGAAAAATTCGTCCCCGAATGTTAGAAAACTTATAGCAACCACAAAATAACAATCAAAGCATTCAAATACTACTCATTTAACTTCAAAACGACCGAAGTGACTACCTCCATTTTAGAGAATATAATTGAACTGAATTTTGCTTTTCATAAACACAACCAAAGCCGAAAAAATTTAGTTACATGAACCGACCAACAACTAGTTCGGTGTCTTAAACAAAATTACATATCAAACTCCGCAACAGAGTTGGTAGAGAACAAGTGGGTATTTGGCCCTAAGGCTTCGGCCTCCCACGTAACTCCTTCAATTTGTTGATTCCTCCATAAAATCTTGGATCAAGCTATTTCCTTATTCTCAATCTACGAACTTGACAAAGCCTAGGATCTAGACCGGTACCTCCTCATAGCTGAGGTTATCCTTGATCGCCACACTATCCAATGGCACCACAGAGGTTGAATCTCCGGGATACACTTTTTTTCAAAAGTGATACATGGAAAACTGGATGTACAACTACTAGTCTCAAGGCAACTCTAGCTCATAGGCCACCTTTCGAACGCTCGCAAAATTTTATAAGGTCCTACATACCTAGGACCGAAGCCCTCTTCCCACCTCATCACCCCTTTCATGGGCGAAATATTCAGGTATACCAGTCATCAACTGAAAATTCCCACTCTCTCTTCTTCGCATTGGCATAGGATTTCCGACAAATTTCTAGGTTGTTTTCAATCTTTCTCAAAAGAGCTGAACTTTCGCACGTCATGAACCGCAGTCTCAGCCCAAGGTAGCTTCACCGACTTCAAAACCAATCTATACGAGATCTACACCTCCTACCATACAATGCCTCAAACGGGATCATCTGAATGCTGGAATGATAGTTGTTGTTGTACACAAATTCGATAAGAGGCAGATGGACATCCCAATTACCCTTAAAATCAATCACGCATGCTATTAGCATATACTCTAGAGTCTGAATAGTCTGCTCAGCTTTCCCATCAGTCTGTGGGTGAAAAGTTGTACTGAGCTTGACTTGAGTACCAAGTCCCTTCTTAAAAGACTTCTAGAAATGGGAGGCGAACCGAGCTCCCCCGTCTCGAAATGATGGACAAGGTTACTCCATGAAGTTTACTAACTCTCGGATATAAAGTTTCTAACATAGTCCTCGCTGAATTCCGTGGTTTTGACCGGGAGAAAGTGAGCTGACTTGGTCATCCGATCCACAACCACCTAGAATGAGTCATGTCACAGCCAGTCCACTAATAGACCCGTAATGAAGTCCATGTTTATTTCTTCCCACTTCCATGTGGGTGTACTATTATCCCGAGTCATACCTCCCGGTCTTTGGTGTTCTACCTTTACTTGCTAGCAGTTTGGGCACTTAGTTACGAATTTGGCAATGTCTCTTTTCATGTCGTTCCACCAGTAAATATCCCAAATCGCGGGTACATTTTGGTAGCACCGGGGTGAATGGTGTATCTCGAGCTATGTGCTTTAGTCAGTATTTTCTATTTTAACCCGCCAACATCTAGCACACAACCTTCCTCGGTACTCCAGCACCTTACTTCCCTGGGAGAAAAAGCCTCAACTTCTTTTCGAGGACTATTTCTTCATCTTAAGTAGGATGTGTAATCTTCATCTTGTCTCGACTTAACCTCAACAACTAAAGAGAAATCTAACCCACTTTGCAATACTACACCACCCTCGCTGAATCCACCAACCTGCATTCGCAACCGAGCTAGCCCGTGAATACCTTAGCCAAAGTTCCTTTGTCTTCTTCACATGAGCCATGCTATCCATAAACACTCTACTTAGTGCATCACCACCATATTGGCCTTGTCCTGGTGATATAGCACGCTCATTCATAGTCTTCTTCGCAGTTCTAGCCATCTTCTCTAACGAAGATTTAGGTCCTTCTCGACTAAACACATACTACGTACCTTATGATCCGTAAATACATCTACGTGAGCTCCATAAAAGCAAGTGTCTCCATATTTTTAACCCAAATACCACCGCCGTTAACTCCAAGTCATGAGTTGATAACTCTTCATGGACTTTGAGCTATCTTGAGGCATAGGCTATCACCCTTCCCCGCCGTATCAAAAACGCAAACAAGTTCAACTCTGGAGGCGTCACAATATAAAACCAACCCATTTGTTCCTTCCGGTAGGGTCAAATTGAGCGGTAGTGAGTCGAGTCTTTAACTCCCGAAAACTTATCTCACACTCATCCGACCACCGAAATCTTACCTTCTTCCTGAGTTAACTTAGTTAGAGGGGGGATGCTATGGAGGAGAAACCTTCCACTAAACCATCGGTAATAACCTCAAGCCCAGAAACTCCTAATTTCAGTAAGAGAGGTAGGTTTGGGCCAATCCTTCACTGTTGCTATCATATGAGGATCTACTTGTATCCCCTTACTGGTGACTACATGACCCAAGAAAGTCAGCGTACTTCAACTAGAATTCACAGTTTCACGAACTTGGCAAATAACCGGCGATTCGAGAGTCTATAATGCTAGCCTTAGGTGATTGGCATGCTCTTCCTCATTTCTAGAGTACACCAAAGATGTCGTAGATAAATACAATGACGAATATATATAGGTAAGTACGGCTGGAAAACCCCGTTCATTAGGTCCAGTTGCTGTTGGAGCGTTCGTCAACCCAAAGGATATCGCCACAAACTCGGTAGTGACCATACCGAGTTCTGAATGTTGTTTTATATGTCACACACTCTGACCCTTAACTAATGGTATCTTGACTTGAGATACGATCTTGGAGAGACAACTGCCTCGTAGCCGGTCAAATAGGTCAATTCTAGGTAGGGTATCTATTCTTGACTGTGACTTTGTTCACCTATGTAATCTATGCACATTCCCGAGGGCACCGTCTTTCTTATGCGCGAATAGCACCGGAGAACCCCGTGGAGAGATGTTGGGTCTGATAAAACCCTTGTCAAGAAGATCTTTTAGCTTCTCCTTCAACTCCTTAAGTCACCGAGCCATTCTCAGAAGGAGGAAAGGAGATGGGCTATGGAAACCGAAGGAGATCTATTCAAGTCTATTTCCGTTCGTGGGGAACCCAGAAGATCTTCAGGAAATACATCTGGGAACTCGCTGACAACTAGAACCGACTGAATGGTTGGGGTCTCAAAGTTGGAATCTTTGACCCAAACTAGATGATATAAACATCCTTGAAAATGAGTTTCTAGGCCTTAAGGAAGGAAATAAACTCACTAAGAAGGTCAACTGCTGCCCGACCATTCTAACACGGGCCTATCCAAAAACTGAAACTTGACATATCTAGTCCTATAGTCAACTGAGGCATAGCAGTGAATGTAACCAATCCATGCCTAGAATAAGGTCAAAAGTTAACCCATATCTAGCTCTCTACAAGATCAACTGAACATTTTACTCAAGACCAAGATCGGGTCATTTCTATACACCCGACTGGCTCTAACTGACTAACCGGGGTGGAGAGACCGAACAAGGGTTCTGATAGGACCTATGGACTAATGCCAAACTAGACTGCTACATATGGAGTTATAAACGACAGAGTAGCTCCCGTATTAGAGGTCATACACGTCTAGGTGAAAGATGTAACATACAAGAACTACGTCGTGTGAGCTTTCCTGATCCTGACGAGAAGAGAGAGCATAAAATGATTCTAGAATTAACGGCCATCTATACCTGATGGGTTGTCCTGCTGAGCTGGTCGGCCTGTTGGAGCTGCTGAGGTAATGGATTGTGATCTCCTCGCCCGCCGATGGGCACTCCTAAGCCCGTGTCCGCCGCCCCACACCCAAAGCATCCCTCTCATCCCTGAATACATTATCCTGGGTGATTCTTATCACACTTGGGACAAGTTGGATACTTTTTCCTATATTATGGCCTGAGACTGAGTGCCATAAGGCCCACCCCTCCATCCTAGCGGACCGAAAGGTTGGTGCGCTCGGCTAAGCTAGGTGTTAAAGCCCTCTCTGTTGTTGTTGCTATTGTTGTGGGCGGCTACCACCGCCGTATCTCTGGTTGCCACCCTGTATGACCAGTTCTGCCTCCATTTATTTTTTGCTCCATATCTTTCAATTCTCTACTAACTGTGAGCGTAAACAATTAGGCTGAAAAGTATGTCTTTGATCAGCATTGCGGTCTACACTCCTTGAGGACAAGATTAGACACTCCATTCACAAACTTCAAGATGTGAGCCTCGGCTCGGCCACCATCTCTAGAGCATATTGATAGTCTAGTAAACTCCAAAGCATACTCCTCCACTATCCGATTGCCCCGCCGCAGGTTCATAACCGCCATCTTAGCCTCGCCCCTCTGGGAAAGAAAACTTATCCACAAAAGCCGCATGAAATCCTTCCGCCTCAATTATCCCGCTTCGCTGACCGCCCTCCTTCTATTCGTACCAAACCCGGGCTACCCCTAGCTAGAAGGGCCGGTCGCACTCCCGAGGAGCCGACACCCATGATCCTGGCACTTTCGATCTCATCCATACGCCTTGTGGGTCCTCTTCCACCTTTGTTCCGTGAAAGTTCAGAGGGTTCATCCGGGTGAAATCCCGCACCCGGGCAGTAGCTGCAGGTCCGTTTGCGCTACCGGACCCACCTACCGGTTCATTTGATGGGTGACTGGTCTCGAGTAGCAACTCAATGGCCGCCCACCTGAGGTAGCCATAGAGTCGCCCCGAGTAACTATCGGTTGGTGGAGCGGGTCCTGGTGTTTTTGGCTCTTCGTCCATTTCCTCGTCAAGGAGGCATTGTCTACTGAAAGGAAAAAGGACACTATTTAGAAAGACGCCTTGGAATTGGACTTTAACACACAATAAAGAGCATGAACAAAAGGGAGTTTCCCAATAACATCTCGTAGCCTCTTGTCATTAGTGTGGCACACTCACACCCAAGAAAAGACTTACCAATGCGGCTTTCAAACCTGAGTGATACTCAAACCTAGTGCTTTGATACCAAGTTTGTCACGCCCGAGCCTTACATCCCTGGAGTAACATGGTACTTGAAGCCACAAGTGACGTCAAGTCAACCCCTGTCTATCATACACTAGCATTCTCAGTAAACATACACAAAGGGAAGTGTTAAATAAAAGGTTTGTCAGTTTAAGACAATGTAAATACTGAAAGTAAAGAAAGACATATTATAGATATTTGAAATTACTCCCGAAAGACAAGTTTGGTCTAAAAAGCCAACTTTACCAGGAGTTGCCGACAGTCCTGCACTAACTCTAAGTTTATACTAAACCATAAATAAATGAAATAAACAAACAAGGCCCTCGAATGATGAGGACTCACTCCCTGATCTGCTGACGTAGAATGCTCTGGAAACCGAAGTAACTATTTGTATTGAACCTAGGAACCCTATACCGTGAATATGAAAATCCATACATGAAAAGCACGTTAGTACTTTGAATGTACCGAGTAAGCGGAGAAACATGTTGGTTATACCCTGAACTGCAATGACACACCATGACCAACAGCTAAAACTGAACTGAACTACACATATAATCTAAAATGGTCAAGACAAATCCTGTCTAATGACAAGTGATACCCTAAATCGAAACACTAAATCTAAGATAATTGCATCGAACCGAGCTACTTATTCTCGATATTGTACCAACTCGGTCGCTTATTTTGATACTGGACTGGACTGACTAGTGGGAGAGTCTATAACTGACATTTAACCACGTGAGCTAGACGTGGAATCCGAGGTATACACCAAGGAAGGACCCAATATACCTTGCCAAGGTATAAAGGCATGAACTGAGTGATCACAAAAATCTATCTCAAATAATCGTGCCAAGTAATACCGAAACTCCACCGGCAACGTAGTTCTGGGAACCTGGGTGCTGGAACCCCACTCGCTTCAAGTGCTAAGTTCTTCTCCCACCGGAAACCTAAACCGATCTACTAAGCTACAGCATAAAAATGGGCCCAAGACTAGCCGTGGACGAATCACTACATGTGCCTTGAGAGCCTTATCGAACCAAATTTTGAAACTAGGTTCTAAGATTGGCCGGGGAGTTGCTTATCTAGAAAGCGCCGTAACCGTTTCACAGTAACTAATAACTGAACTGGGGTCCTGTGGATGGTCAGAGCTATAACTAAATGTCCATGACCTCCTAATGGACCAAATAACCGAAATCTAAATTCTGAGTCTAAAAACCTGGGAGGCACCACTAACACCTCGAAAATAAACTAGAGTCAAATTGATTAGTTGACATGTTTCTCGGGACAACACCGAGGTTGCTAAAATCTAACCGAAGCTAGACTGATATGATTCTGACTGAGACTAGACTGGATGAGTTCTTTTTGTTCTAATCCAACTGAATTTCGAGGAATCTAATAGAGAGTCTATCCATGCTGACAATACAGACAAATTCATACTATAAGGCAATTCTTTAAAAAATTAGGAATTTCATTAAACAGAGCAAAAGTCATTCTCAATCATGTGATATTTACCCAACACATACGAATAGCAAGAAAATTTAGGAATTCAACCTAAAGCATTCTTCATTCACTAGAGTGGAATTTATCGAGTAAAAAACCCTTACTCAAAAGTTAGGCTTAAATTCACTTTCTGTATGAATAATTTCACAATTTGACATGGAACTGATAGGGATCATATCAACAGTTTACATGAACATCATTCTAAGAGAAGTCAATGAAAATAAACACATGAATACTCTTCATATTCGAAAGCTCACGCTTAAAATTTATAAAAGAAATTTAAGGAGGGATTTGCTTTGGGGACGCAAAGGAAGGACAACTCTGCTAAAACCCCACAAACCTGCTGAAGAACTCCACGAAAAATCTTGAGAAATTCGAGGAGAAGAAAGCTGCCCTAGTTCTTGCTATGAGAATTCTCGAGAGAACTTACGGCTCATTTTTCTTGAGGTTGAGTGGCAATGAGGAAAAAGACCCATTACCCCCCACTAAAAATGTCTAAAACCAAATCCAAAAAGACGTAGTTTAAGGCTTTGGAGAATAGGAAATTACTAAATAGCCCTTAGAAATTAGCTGCGAAAAACTATCGTGCCCCTAACGGTGACCTAATGACTCGCTACCAGTCAACGAGCCTTGGATCCCTTCCTCATCAAGTTCACTAGAAAATTTCTAATCCCGGACGGGCACATGACGAGTCATCGTGACTGGGAAACGGCTCGCCATGTAATCCGTCAAGTACACCGGTAAGAAGGCAAGGAAGGAATGAAACAAAGGACTTGACGTAATTGTTACCGCCATGACGGCTGTAGACCTTCCATCAAGTACACTGTCTACTTCTTAAATTCTGAAACTCCGGCTCGGAAACGGGCGACTTAACGAGTTGTGCAGCCTGGAGCAACGACCCTCGCGGGGTCGCCCGTTGGTAACACTAACTCATCACCTGGCATCCTTTTCACCGTTGACCTAACGCGTCGTTGGGTCCCTTTACAACCTGTCATGTTGGTCGTTCTCGCAACTTTTCGTAGTTTTCCAAATTTTCTCGATTTATGTACCGGATATTGATTGAGCCCAAGCATTATACTATTGCACTTCCTAACAATGAAGGAAAATTGTTACAACATTTCGTAGAAGCACATATATAGGTTTGGTAATTCTAGAGCTATCAGTGATGGTGGATCACACTTTGCAACTATCTCTTTGAACCCTGTGTGAAAAATACGGTATGAAGCATAAGGTGGCAACCCTACCATCCTCAATCAAGTGGGTAGATGTGTTTAATGGTGGAGATAAAGACTATTTTGGCCAAAATGTTGCACCAACAGATGTATTGGCTAGGAAGCTCGATGATGCGCTTTTTGGGCATATCGAACAGTTTATAAGACCTCATCAGCTCATATCCATATCAACTAGTCTATGGCAAGTCATTTCATCCATCGAGATTTAGAGCATAAGGCATTATGAGCTCTAGAAAAGCGGAACTTACTTGGAATGAAGCAATAAGTTGGAGACCGCATCAGCTCAATTGGTTAGATGAGTTCCGGCTTCGAGCTTATGAGAGTGCGGCCATTTATAACGAAAAAATGTAGATCTATCATGATAGGAAGATTGCAAAGAGGGAGTTCAATGTCGGTGATTTGGTCTTACTATTTAATTCAAGGCTCCATTTGCATTACTTCTAAAAATTGAAATCTAAGTGAATGGGACTAAATAGAGTGGTGAATGTGTCCCCATATAGTGCAGTGTAGCTTGAAAATAAAGATAGTAAGAGGTTCAAGATGAATGGGAAAAGGATAAAGCCATATCCGGGAGACGCTCAAGAGATAAAAGGAATTGAGGCAGTGTACGTTGATGATGCCTGAATAATCATGGAAGTTACGTCGTGTCGTGATGTTAAATAAGGCACTGCATGGGAGGCAACCCATAGAAGGTGAAGTCTGAGTAGCCACAGGTATGTCCTTTCCTTGTGCTATATTCTATGCTTCGGGATGAAGCATGCTTTTTCAAAAGGGGAGGGGGTACATTTTTGTATTTTTTTTTTGGGATTTTGATTCGTTGAAGGATTTTTCTTGTCGTTTTCTTTTCCCTGTGTATGCTATCTAGTAGAATCAGCATGTTTAGGTTGTCTTTTTTAATTTAAAGTAGCTTAGAAGTACACAGCCAATAAATGCACTAGTTTGATGTTCTTAAAAAATTGACCCTGTAAAAATTTTGATGTTAGCTGTGTAATTTAATTACATGTAATACCTCGAAAACCCCAAGATCAAACTCGAGAGTTGAAACAGAAAAAAATTTAAAACCGGCATCGTATCAACGTAACGAGTCATGAGGTGACCGATCTTGGGCATAACATGTGCCTTAAGTGCTATTTTTATAGCTTAATTTAGTCGTGTTTGTCAAATTATACATTTACATTCTATGCAATTCTTATGTAAATTTGGGTATGCACTAACTAACATGACTAGTCCTTGTTTTATAGGTGTAAAGTACATATGAGGGACTAAATAATGATGGGTGAATTTAAGGAATGGAGTTGGGAGTGGAATGCAAAAAGATGGCAAGTAATATTCATGGCAAGGCTGGCCACGTCAGGCAGCGTGCCACGCTGTGCGTGCGCGCAGCTCCAGCGTCGTGCCACGCTCATCTTACGCAACAGATTCTACCCTCCCAAGTCTCTCAAGGCGCCAGCATCCATGCCATGCCGAGCACTGTTGCGCGTCGCAGGCCGTGTCACACAGGCCACGCGCGAGAGGAGCTTCGTGCCATGCCGGTTGTCTCGCGGGCACTTTGCACAACCTTGCCGAGGATGCACGTAGCCGTACGTGTTACCTCCGTGTCAATGAGGCAAATTGGGGCATTCACCTCCATGCCATGGATCCATTCCATGCCCGGGCAAAAAGTGCAAAATCCCACTTACTATGGCCCAACCCTTAGTTCCTAAAATCATTTGTCACGAAATATTTTCTGGAAACCGTAGAGGAGCAAAGGGAGAAGTGAAGAACTCACCTAGGGTTCACTAATTTTACATTCTATTTTACCTATTCTTGTAAGTACTCTACTTTAACGATATTTTTAAGTTATTTTACGAACATGAGTGGCTAAAACCCTTTCCCTAGGGTTGAGGCCAGGTGATATGATTGTAATGCATTAATTCGTTTTGGGTTAGGTTGTTAATTGTTGTTTTTTCTTACATTCTTTATTATGATTGTTTTTATGCTTGATCACCATGAAAACATACATGTTAAGCTAGGTAAAAGCTTGAAAGAGTAACCCTAGGCAAGAACATAGGAATGTAGGTAGCAAGTTCTTATCTTTAGATATGATTCGCAATTAGGATAAATCATATACCTAAATTTCGTTGGTTGATAAAACGTGATGATACAAAGACACCGACTTAGAATTGTCACTCCACCACTCATAGAAGTAGTTGCAGTGCCAAGTTAGGTTAAATGATTAGAGGTACGAAAGTCTCTAATCAAGAGCACAAACCCTATAAACCACATCCGTGTTGTTGAATTGCCCACGAACTAGGATGTCACATCCCTGCTCAACGATGTAGTTGTGAGGCTAGTTTGTCGTGTTTAGAGTCTCGAGAGACCTATGAACATCACATTTCCAACTATGCGAGACA
This sequence comes from Datura stramonium, assembly GCA_018107945.1. Taxonomy (NCBI): domain Eukaryota; kingdom Viridiplantae; phylum Streptophyta; class Magnoliopsida; order Solanales; family Solanaceae; genus Datura; species Datura stramonium. The sequence goes on along the minus strand of JACEIK010000985.1, from coordinate 186,820 downwards.
ACAATTGATACTCTATAAGTGAACTATTACGAAGTGTAGCATTGCATTATTATTAGGCCTTAACTCTAGTTGCTTCTTATATCGTTTCCAGATTATTTGTGACCACCCCTAGATTTAATTGTAATTTCCGAAAATCCTTCTATAATCAACACTTCAGAATGTTAATCTTACACTCGAACTTGACAATTCGCCAAAATAAGTCCATTTGTTGTGGGTTCGACATCCGGCTCTGAAAAAGGGCTACTTGTATTACTTGTACGACTACGGGGTACTTCTGCGTGTGACCGGGCGTGAACAAAGTTTTCGCGCGCCGTTGGGACTCGGCGAAGTTTCTAGTGAATTTTTCTTTTTTTTTGTGTGATTTCACTTCTTAAGTGTTGAGAAACTTGGTCTTACTCTGCTATATTGCAGGTGACAGGCTGGTCCTTGCAGAGCTGGCAAGGAATAGAGAGCTGGTGGAACCACTGAAATTCGAACGACAATTGCATTCACTCAGGGAAGCTATAGAGCGAAGCTAAAGAGACTTCGTGGAGCAGTTGTAACAACACCCACAAGAAGGGCAAGCAGAGTTGTTACCTGAAACCATGGCAGCCCGACCAGTTCGCGAAGTGGCAATCCCATTAGCGACAAATGACTCCTAGTATCCGGCAACGAGCCCTGAGGAAATACTGAATTGAAACAGACATGGTGCACTATTACATTCTAATGGCCAATTCACTAGATGACTCATGAGGACCCACACAGCACTTACAGAACTTCTTGGAGATTAGTGACACCTTCATCCCCAAATCTGGTGTGTTTCAACTGATTATGTACGACTCACTCTTCCATTTCATTATTGGGAGGGCAGCAGTGTGGTTGAAGCCGAGCCACTAATTCCTTTACTTCTTTAGAGAAGTTCCTCATCATATTCTTTCCTTCGTGCAAGACTGCCAAACTCAAGAGTGAAATATTAAGCTTCAAGTGGAGGCCGGAGGAGAACTGTATTTGGCTTAGGAGAGATTCAAGTCACCACAGATACCGCCCTATCACCAGCTAGCCCGATGAAGTAGTTATCCCATACTTTTGTGGAAAATCTAGACCCGCACACCAAAATTTTACTAGACTCCTCATCGGGTGGGCAAGCATTGGAGAAGACCTATGATGAGTTGTATACTTTGTTGAACAGATTGCTCAAGGAAATCCGTAGTGGCAATGATTCATCGAGAGGGATAGGAAAGAGAACAAATAGGGCTAATAGAGGTAGATGGTAAATGCCTTGGCGGTACGCCTAGCATCATTTCAGCATCAGATGATAACTCAGTTCAACAAATTGAGTATGAACCAACAGTAGGGACAGATGAATGTGCCTAGCTGGTGCTCCTAGTTGGTGTGCAATCGCGTAATAATGGGCATAATGCAAAATCTTGCGTCAATCCCGAATCGATCAATTTTATTTGGAATGTTTAGAGAAACAATTAGAATTATGGAAACAATTACAACAAGAATTGGAAGAACTACCCGATTTTTTCTTGGGGTGGAAATCAAATTCAAAACTACCAAAGAACCTCAACAGTGAGAACAAAAGTGTATCGGTGGGGCTGCTGAGCAAAGAACATTGGAGGAGATGTTGCGTAAGATTATGGCAACACAGCACTCCACTTAGCAAAGAATCAAGCGAGGATGGCATCAGATTTGAAAAATCAGATGTTGCCAACACGTAACCAGAGAAGTGTATGGGTCAAATAGCAGCTTCTCAACACAATTCGTAATCTAGGAGTGGTTACCAAGCACGCTGCATACAAACCCCGACAAGTCAATGGCACGCCTGAGGAGGCGGGCAATTACCGATGCACCTCACCAAAAGAGAAGAGTAGCCAAGGTGCAACCGCTGGTTAAAAAGGAACATCCATCGAAAAGGGAGATAATCGTGGTGTTGTGCAACAAAATGCACAATCATCACTGCAAACTTAGCATGTATATCACCACCACCATCGGAAGACTCAAAAGAGCAAGGAGGAGGAATGCTTTAAAAAGTTCTTTGATATTTAAAGAACTTCACATAAATTTGCCTTTTCTTGATGTTTTGCGTGGGAATGCCTGGGCATAGAGTAAAATTTTGAAATATGTGGTGGCCACTATGTCGTATTGGTGGATGCTGCATGGCACTCGAATTGAGAGTGCATCCATAGGTAATAGTGCAAGATAATGAAAAAGCTCAAAGACTCAGGAATTTTACCTCCCCATACAAATTGATGCTTGAGGTGATAAGAGCTCTATGTGATTTAGGGCAAAGCAGTTAATTTAATGCCCCTATCTTTGTTTAACACCTGCTGGGTCAATCGAGACCTCACAAGACGTAATGAGTCATAGCTCGGCGTAATAAGTCGTGAGTGGCACCGTATGGAATAATTGAGGACCTTCTCATCAAAGTGGGTAAGTTCATTATACCCGTTGACTTCATCAAGGCTTAGATTTTAAAGTTGATGACAAGGTACCCCCGATTCGTACGGCCATTCTTGGCCACTGGAGGAGCAATTACAATGTAAGAGCAGGGACCTTTAAAAGGTGGCCGATGATGAAGAAGAACTCAACCCACCTACACACACTGGCACAGTGAGACCTTTTGTAGGGGTCAGTGTGTTGTCAGAGACTAAGTGTAGGGTGGCAAATCTCCATAAGTCCACGGCCTAGGAGATGATCACATTTAGCCTAATCCGATGGAGGGCCAGTTAGAGAAGGAGTTGGAACAAGAGAGGGACAAAGTGGAGGTTGTTCCCTCGAAAATAAAAAGAGAATAAGATAGTTCTCGAAAGGAGCACTGGTGTGAGGATGTCCTGAGAAGGATAGTCCGTCATGCCGCGACGTAAAATAAGGCGCTTCTTGGAGTGGGCAACCTGTGGGTACCATTGTACAATTTAATTTTTCCTTTGTTGATATTGTTATTCATCTTTTGTTGTTTTTGGTGGTAGAATTAAGCACATATGGAGGGGTTCGAGTACCTTGCGAGAAAGCCATACATGAAGGAGGAAAAGTGTGGGGTTGATAAACCACTTGTACAAAATGAAGGACAACATAAGCCGTTAGCTAGCCTAGAGGCCCATGAGCATTTCTTAATCCTTTTCTGAATTTTAATTTGATGCTTTGGGGACAGAATTTGAAAAGGGATGAGGGAAATTTCAAAATTTTGTGCTTAATGTTTTAGGTGGAATTAGTGCTTTGTAAGGAATTGTTGGATGAAAAAGTTGAGTTGAGCATGATTCACCCACCGTTTGGTTTTTCTTTTCGCTTCTTCTTCCAATTTGGGGTACTTTGAACCGATGAATAAAAATTGTATTTGTCTGTACATAGCTAGTGTATTCATAGTTAGGGATTGTTCCCGACGATGGATGGATGACGACCGTCTTGAGGGAAAATTAGTTTACTTGTGAAACCATAGTTGATTGATGGTTTGATGTTCTTGTTATGTGCTATATATGATTGTGAGAGGAAACTGTTGTTAATTTTGAAGCATGTGAGAAGTTGTATAACTTTGTTTGAGACACCTAGTTGAATATGACTTGATGTGCTTTAAGCTGAATTTTTCATTCTTGTGATTAGTTGAGATAAGAGTCTACGGAATTTGTCTTGAATTGAGACAAAGGCATGTAAGGTTTCTGAATATTCCATGCTATTGTGGTTTCTTAGAACCACTTTGGTGTGGTATACAAAGAGAAATAAGGGATGTAGATTGTAGGAGATGATTTAGGTATTTCTTTTAAAGAGCTTAATTTTTATCCCCGGCTTTACCTACCTTGTCATATGATCCTAGTTAGACCCATTGAGCCTTTAGCCTATTCTTTGCTAGCTACAAAATGAGTTTAATCCTTTCTTTTCGCCAGTTTGAATTTGATCCAAAACTCCTAAGGCTATGAAATGCAAGAGAGTTAAGGAGTGAGAAGTGGAAGAAGAAGGAAAAGAGTAGTTGTGGGAGTTGGAGAGAAGACGACTAGAGTGTGCACTTGTTTAAAAAAATTGAAAAGAGTTAGTAAGGAGTAAAAGGAAAGAAAAGAGAAAAAATTCTTAAGTACTCTGCGGCATTAATAGCTTAAGTGTGCCTCAATGAAATGGGGAATGAAGAGGAAAAATAGGAGTTGAAAGAATAAAGGTGGAAGTAAGAGGATAGAGTGTCGTGACCAAGTGCATGTATTAAAGAGCTTAGGGAGATAGTCACTATTAGCCATAATAGTACCTACCCGCTTCCTTATATTACATTACAACCCAACAAGTACTTCATTTGATCTACTTTTCAAACATTCATAAATTAGTGGAGTAAAACACTAAAGGCAAGCTTTTGGGTCAATTACACGTGGCATGTGAATTTCAGACACGTGAGCTTATCTCTTATGCATAGACCCATAAATGTTCTAAATTTGAAGAATCGTGGAGTGAGAAATGGGTAACTCTTGTTGTTAGAGCACATGTTTAACGAAGATAAAATTCATGTCTGATTTCTGATCGGTTAATTCGCATGAGTTTGTTGAGATTAAGAGTCCATTCTTGAGGATTGGAAGTCTTAACATAATTATATTTGATTTTAATGGTTACACCTTGCATGCTATATATTTTTTAACTTGCCATCTCAAACAATCATTCTAGACATAGCAGGAATTATCTGCTTCAATTAGCTATAAGGAGAGTCTTCAGGTGCATGATATGTAATAGAGTTGTTCGAGGATAAACACATTTAAGTGTAGGGGTAGTGATCTTGGGAATAATTACATACCCAAGTGCTATTTATAGATTAACGGTCGTTTGTCAAATTATACATTTACATTCTTATGCGATTTTGTGTAAATTTGTATAATTAACCAACATGATTAGTCCTTGTTTTGTAGGTGTAAAATGAATATGAGGGACTAAATAATGATGGGTGGAGTGAAGGAATGGAGTTGGGAATGGAATGAAAAGATGGTACATGCCATGGCAAGGCCGGTGTGAAGCGTGCCACACTATGCGTGTGCCGCGCCCAGCACGTGCCATGCTCATTCCATGCGCGCGAGATGCTGCCCTCCAAGGCTCCCGTGGAGCCAACATCCGTGCTTTCACGCCATGCACCGCTACGACCGCGCAGAAGGCGTCACGCAGCCATTGCGCGAGAAGAGCTTCTGTGCCACGCCGGTTGTCGCCGGGCACTTTGAATAACCCACAGGATACAATTTCCAGTAGTTGTATGCGTTACCTCCGTGTCACAAAGGCAAATTAGGGCATTCACCTCCGTTCCATGGAGCCACTCCATGCCCTAGCCAAAAGTGCAAAAATCCCACTTACTATAAATTCAACCCTTAGTTCCTAAAATCATTTGCTCAGTAATATTTTCTGAAAATCGTAGAGGAGCGAAGGGAGAAATGAAGAACTGACCTAGGGTTCACTAATTACACTTTCTTTACCTATTCTTGTAATTACCTTACTTTAATGATGTTTTTAAGTTATTGTACGAATATGAGTGGCTAAACTTCCACTAGGGTTGTACTACGTGATATGATTGTAATGCATCACTCACTTGGCTTGAGTTGTTAATTGTTGGTTTATCTTACATTCTTATTATGGTTGTTTTATGCCTTATCACCATGAAAACATACATGTTAAGCCAGGGTAAAAGCTTGGAAAGAGTAACTTAGAAAGAACATAGGAATGTAGGTAGCAAGTTCTTATCTTTAGATATGATTCATACTAGGGATAAATCATATACCCAAATTAAGTCTTGCTTGCTGATAAAATGTAATACATAGCAAGACACCCAAGATAGAATTGTCACTCCAATCAATTGCTAGAAGTATTAGAATTGTAGGTTAAATGATTAGAGGTACGAAAGTCCCTAATCAAGAGCACAAACCCTAAACTACATCCGCGTAGTTGAATTGCCTACGAACTAGATGTCACATCCTACCAACGATGTAGTTGTGAGGCTAGTTTGTCGTGTTTAGAGTCTAGAGAGACCATGAACATCGCATTTCCAACTATGTGAGACAACAATTGATAATTTCATAAGTGAACCATTACGAAGTGTAGCATTGCATGATTATTAGGCCTTAACCTAGTTGCTTCTTATATCGTTTCTAGATTGTTTGTGACCAATTGAAGATTTAATTATAATTTTATGAAAACTTCTATAATCAACACTTGTGAATGTTAATCTTACACTCGAACTTGAAAATTCGCTGAAATAAGTCCAGTCCCTGTGGTTTGACATCCGGCTCTGAAAAAAAAGGGTCACTCAGACATTTTGTACGACCGCGTACGCTTGCGTGTGTGATGGGTGCAAAAAGTGACTGGGCAGAGCAGACCATGAGTCGTGATGTGACTTCATGGTGAGGCTCAGGAAGGTGAAAGGAAATATGGGAATTTGATCCCCGCGGACGCACAACGAGTCGTGCTTAGCCCCGTGACGCGTTAGCCGGCCGGGAAGTGGTGACGTAGAAAGGAAAGAAGGCAGTTGGTACCTAACAGAAGGTCCTCACGAGTCGTTGTCATCCACCACGATTTATGGGAGGTCTGAACAACATGATGAAGAAAATAAAAATCCAAAGCGTTGTATATGATGAGTGGTGCCGTGGTCAGCGCACCTCTAATCGTGAAGTCACCCGTGATGAGCCCAAATAACTTTATCGCTATGTACTCGATGAACGATGTCATAAGTCGCCAGCAGATGGAGTTTTCATGCCCTCATGGGACTGACTAGCGAAGGTTTTCTCGCGAATTTAGTAAGGCTTTTTCATAATTTCAAAGATCGTAAGGCCTAAACTATGTCGTTTGAAGTTATGAACATGACTTTTAAGAGGGTTAAGTTCATTTTTAAGCCATTTTCATTCATGCATGCAAAGATAGAAGGTTGAGGTGATCAAGCTTGTTCTTCTTCAAATTCTCTTCAATCTCTTTTGGGCAATCAAAGAAGTGTAAGAATCACTAATCAGTATGTAGATATGAATGAGTGAATCCTTTCACACCATGCCCAATCCCCTCTAGATCATGAATTTCCTACCTAAACTATGGGGTTTTTGTCATGCCCGCCTTGGGGGGTATGACTGGGCACTGGGTGCCTACTGTGTGACTCCGAACCGCTAGATCGTCGAGCCTAAGCACTTGGTGCTTATCGGTTTCAACTTTGATTCATGGATCAATGGCTATATGACGGCTGTAATAAGCAGCCCCCGGCCGGCTAGGCCTATAGCCACCTGTACTATAACATCAGCTAACGTAATTACATTCATATAGGGAACCTAGCGCGCCGACAAGGCCACCATGCCGACTAATTTTCTACCGAGGAAATGAACCAAGAACTAAACTACTGGTGGACCGGCAAGGTCACCAACTATATACTGAATAAGGCCCCACGCGCCCAACATAAACAGCTAAAACATACGCACGGCCTCACACGACCGACACAACAACTGTGGAAATATATATAGCCTGCAAGCCTCTAAGAATATTGATAAGATGGTCGGGACATGGCCCCAACCTACCCGTACTATACAAAAAAGAAAATAGAATATACTCGAATATCAAGCTCCGAATGACAGAGCCGATGACTCTACGCTGGGATCACGAGGAGTCTACATTCCTCATCTATGGGTACCGCAGCAAGTAATGTAGTGCCCCAAACGGGGCGTTATACCACTGGTATCGAGTATGGGAAGCAAACTGAACATAATTAAATATAAGCACACACGGTGCTCCGAATGGTAGAAAGTAGCCGAAACCGTCCTGGTTGGCGGGATCCAAATAAGCTTATTTGTACTGAAGGTAAGGTAGAAGCATACCTGTCGACGTGGCGTCCTACTATCTATCAGCTATCAAATAACATGTATATACATATATAGCATACAAGGACTCATACCAACCCCCATGTGTTTCAAGGTGCCAACCAACACATAATCTATATACCCTACCCGGTCAAACCATCCAAAAGTAAATCACTCCACTCGCCTACTAACTACGAGCACCTCTATCGGCCCCCTGGGTATGCAGCTTGGGCTCTTTGGGCCCCTGACTATAATTGTATCTGAGTCCCAAGGACTCCTGTAACCGTAAACTCGTAATCCGTATCTCGTATCTATAATCTGCCCCCGGCGTGCCACGCGTGTTATAATGTTGTGCTGATCAGCCTGTTATGGGAATACTGCATCCTATCTTCATCCTACTGCAGACGGCATACCATTCCCTGAGCGGATGAACCTCACCCTTCGCGGGCGAGTCGACATGCCTATTAACCCCTGGGAGGCAAGGAAGCTCTAAGGGTGCCCTCATAGCACAAACAGGTCTCAACAAACAATAATCACGTATAACAAGCATGTTCGATCTGAAAATACTATCCATGTTTCTTGATATTCTATTCTGAATCTCTTTTTCTGCATTAAATTGGATTCTGTGCCATCGTGCTAACTTTATCTCAAATAATATCTCTGGTCGTTCGATACCGATTTATCGATTTTCATTATGAATATAGCATAATAACATAGAACATGCTTGCTGGATTCATACTGGACTCAATACTCAACTTCTGGATTCTTTCTTTTAGAATTCACTATATTTGCTATACTAGGACTACTAACTTGCCGAAGGAATGTGCTTACATACCTCATCTCCTACTTCGGCTAACCGACGTAACTTGGCCGCATCCAAATATTTCTCCCAACCGTATTCATAATTACAACAATTAGAACTAACTTCATTATTATTCTAGAAGAAAATCACTTTAATATATATATATATATAAATCTAAACTTGGCTTATCGAAAATGGCCGAAAACTCGCTATTTAAGTCCTAAGGAGAAATACCACTTTTAGGACCAGCGGATATTGACACTAATTTGATCAATTTCATTTTTACTCAGCTCGGTGGCATGACGATTCGCTGGCCGAATTTTATGAAACTAAATTCGTAGGAATGCTCCTGCTGCTTAATACCTCACTACCCACATTTATTTCTGAGTTTGGACCGCGTACATAGGTGTAATCGGAAGGAAATGATAGGTTTTGTCTTCGTGTTTCCTCTATATGGTTTGCTCCCTCTATTTCTTACTGGAAATTATAAGAAATTTCATGAAATAAACGAAGTGGGGGTTTATATAGTGGGGCCTGGACAGGGCCTCCGTGGCACGGCGCCATCTGCAGGCCCTCCTCCGGGTGGCATGGAGCCACTACGGGAGGCCTCGCCCACTCTCCGGCATGGTCTGGCGCGACGTGCATCCGGCTTCCCTGCCTTCTTCTAGAATGTATGGCATTCTAAAATCCTTAACCAACATAAGAATAGGCCATCTAGATATTAAGAAATTTATTGTGGTAATAGTTTTTAACCTAACAATGCATGAAATTCTAATTCTCTACATGGGTATGATTTAAATATGTATATACCATTGAATTTCGACTCAGTGGGCAAGTTTTGTTTTTATTTTCAATGAAAAATCATGTTCTAAGTTTTATGAATTAAAATACCCGATTATGGAAAGTTCATGAAATATGAGATTTGTCATGAATGTATGATTATGATGAGATATTATGATGCAAAGCATGTTTTCAAGCTACCCATATTTATAATCATGTTTTCAATGTAATTGATATATTTTCAAGCATGTTAAGGTATTTGGAAATTCTCTACATGTTCAAGCATGATTTATGATTTCCCCCCCAATTAAGCTTACCACATGATTTTTGGAGCGAAGACTCCCACCATCTTTCAGCTTGTGGTATGTTTAGAGCTAAATCTTCATATGCATGACTTCATATTTGAGATATATTTGATTATTGAGCTTCATTAATTCAACATGTTGGAGCCTCGTTGAAAATGATGGAGAGACCGATGTTTTCGGCAAAGGCTCAGTATCGAGTATGCTAAGGGTCGATCACCTCATGCCTCAGAACTACCCGCCAATGTAGGTTTGTACTTATATATACATTACTTCGGGACCTTCCTTGTGATCTATCCTCCGCCTATTGAGCCATGAGCTTGATATCGATATCATGGTATCATCCCTAGCCCTAGCAAGGCTTTGGAAGGCTCTACCTACTTGAGTGTGATAGTTGGAACCACTAAGCTCTATCGTGGTATGTCGGTTAAACGACGAGTCTCCCATTGTTTCTCTCATGATTTCAACATGCATGTTATATCCATGTTATATAAATATATATATGTTCTAAAGTATTTGACTCAATGTTCATATTTCTACCATGACAATCTATTTCATCTTGAGGCAATCGATTCAGTTATGATGCTATGTTATGTTATGATGTTGAGATCATGATTTAGAAAGAATGCATGCAAGCTCTACTCTCACATTCTTATTGTTTATGTTTTTACATTATGCATGTTCTTAAATGATTTACTTATTTAAGTAGTTTTACTTACCTTGCATACCGGTATATTCCACGTACTGACCAAATACGGTGATGATCATTTCATAATACAGGAACCGGTACTCAGACTTCGCCCCATTCATTAGCTAGTTTCAGAGTTAGCATCTTATCTTGTTGGTGAGTTCTCATTTCCGAGGACCATGCTTATTAAGATTTCTCTATGTATTTTTAGTTTTTACTTATTCGAGTTAGTTGGGGGCTTGTCCCATCAACTCACATGTTTAGAGGCTTTTAGACAAAAGGATGTACTCTGCTTTAGATTGTGTATTCTGATGTTATGTTTATTTTAGACTTCCGCTACGATTATTATGTTGACTCTTAAGTTTTAGTAATAGAGTTAGATGTATGTAATGCCATGGGTCGACTTGGAGTCTCGGGGTTCTTTGTCCTATGTTGCGATCTAGGCCTCCATTCGGGTCATGACGAACTTGGTATCAGAGAAATAGGTTTGAAGTGTCCTAGGGTGTATGAAAGTAGCGTTAAGTACAGTCTTTTTTCATGGGTGGTGAAGTGCGCCCACTTATGACGAAGTGGCTACAAGATGTTTAGGAAATGTTCTTTCATGATCTATGTCGTAATAAATGGTTTCTCATCCTTCTAATTCATGCTATTTGTGATTGCAGAATCATGGCTCCCCGAAGAATGAATGGTAGGAGGAATGGAAATGGAGACGTCATGAGGATGGCAATGCAATGGGCACCAGCGTGCCCCACTAGTCTAGGGAGCACCATGCACCAGAGTCGGTTGCCCATGCTGGAGTGTCGGGAAGCTATTCAAATGCTCGTGCGGGCCTTGACCGCCTGTGTCAATCGCCAGGTGCTGCACATGTCCTGCTAAATGGAAATGCTGTTGTCGAAAGTTAGGGATTTCTTGAGAATGAACCAAAGGAGAGTTCCTTGGGTCAAAGGTAAATAAGGACCCGCATGAGTTCATTGATGAGATTGCAGGACAAACCCAAGTCATGGGAGGAATGGGGTTGAATGCAGAGCTGGCCTCATATCGCTGGAAGGGCTCGCACACATCTCGGTTCCGTCAATGGAAAGATAGTAGGGCCGCCGGAGCAGTCCTCCTATCACTTGGGAAGAGTCCCATGTTGCGTTCTGATCTGACTTTCCTTTTGTGATATGAGGGAGCTGAAGGCAGCCGAGTTTGTAAAGCTTAAGCAAGGGACGATGACGGCAGAGTATGCCATTGAGTTCACTCACTCTATCGAAGTACACCCCAAAGTTAGTGGCGCATCGTAGGCGGTGAGCAGATTTGTTCATGGTGTGGCGAGCTATTTGGACAAAGATTGTAGGACTTCTATGCTCCACCAGGATATGTATTTCCCTCGATAGTCTTGTACGCCTGTGCGCATGGAGGCGGTGCATATGAGAGAGAGGGAGGCCAAGAGGGCCAAGACCGATATTCACAAATTCTCACAGCCGAGGTTAGGTGGAGGTGGAACTGGACAAAGAGACCCACCAGAGATCTTCAGCCTCAGCATCTTCAGCATTGAGTGTGTCATCCAAGCCTAGAATGACTGCAGGGATGAGCATCATGCTCGAGGGCGTAGACCCCGGATTCTAGTTTCCAACTTGCCGCGTATGTGGCCTGGGGGCATATGGGCCAGTTCTTGGCAGGTTTGGGTGTTTGTTTCGAGTATGGGAAGCCCGGACATATGCTCAGAGATTGCCTAGCGGAAAAATAGGGCCATGATGGGGGTCGAGGCCTAGCTTCTAGTCCAGCAGCACATTCCGTATAAAGTGTGGTGCTTTGACTAGTTCACTGGCGGTTAGCCGTAACGCATTCTATGCCCTCACATCCCGTCAGGAGCAAGTGACTTCCCTGGATGTAGTCACTTGTATGTTACGAGTTTTCCATCTTTATGTTTATGCTTTGACAGTTCTGGGGGCTACCTTGTCTTTTGTGACACCATGTGGCCGCAGCTTTGAAGTTAGTCCCTGGTCTTGCCGAACCCTTCGCCTACCCGCAGGGTGATCTATGAGGCTAGATGGCAGGTAGAGGTTGCCTTGTCTCAGTCCTTCAGAAAGTAACTCAAGTAAATTCTTGATAGAATTAGCCATGACCGATTTCAATGTTAATCCGGCATGGATTGATTATTTGCATGTTATGCCTTAGTTAATTGTAGACCCGAGCAATAGAGTTCCAGATTTCGAGAGAGATGTAGCTTAGGAGTGGAAGGGTAGTTCAGTTGTGCCTGTAGGTCGTTTCATTTACTACCTTAAGGCCAGAAAGATGATTTCTAAGGGTTGTGTGTGTACCATCTAGTTAGGGTTAAGGATGTGTTAATTCAGACCACTATCCAAGTAGTTCCTATAGTATGTGAGTATCCGGAAGTCTTCCTAGATGATTTACCAAGAATCCATCCCGAGCGGGGAGATAGATTTTGGTATTGACCTTCTTCCCTGATACGCAACCTGTATCTATTCCTCCCTAAAGAATGGCTCCAGCCAAGCTAAAGGAGCGCTGGAAGGACCCGATAGATAAGTGGTTTCATTAGACCGAGCAAGACCCCATGGGATGCACCGCTCTCTCCGAAAGAAGGATGGTTTTCGAATGTGTATTGACTATCGGCAATTAAACATATCATCAAGCTAAGAATAATAGGTATCCTCTACTCAAGATTGATGATTTATTTGATCAGCTTCAGGGTGCCATGCTTTTTGAAGATAGATCTCATATCCTAGTACCACTGCCTAGGAGTTCGAGAGAGCGATATCCCGAAGACATCCTTCAGGATGCAGTATGGTCATTACGAGTTTTTAGTTATGTCTTTTGGACTAACAAAGTTCCTGCAACTTTTATGGGACTTGATGAACAGTGTTCAAGCCATACCGGATATGTTCATGATTGTGTTTACTGATGACATCCCGATATACTCTGAGCGAGAGGAGCATGCCGCTCATTTGAGGTAGTGCTGTGTATCAAGGATCGCCAATTATATGCCATGTTCATCAAGTGTAAGTTTTGGCTGAACTCCGTGGCGTTTTTTGGGACACGTGGTATCAAGTGAGGGTATAAATTGGATTCTCGTAAAATAGAAGCGGTGAAGAATTGGTCTAGACCGGTGAATCCTTCGAACATCCTGAGCTTCTGCTTCTAGCCGGCTACTATCGAAGGCTTCAGAAAGGTTCTCATCTATTGCAACACTCTTGACCAACGACCCAAAAGAAGTTGAAATTCCAATGGTCGAGGTTTGAGAAGTTACTTCCAAGAGTTGAAACTCGACTTACTTCAGCCACTGTTAATTCTACCTGAGGGTATGGATTTGTGGTGTATAGTGATGCTTCAAGAATCGTACTTGGGTGTGTGTATTGGATGCACCAGAAAGGTTATAGCATATGCCTACGTACAGCTAAAAGTTCATGAGAAGAATTACCTGACCCATGATCTTGAATTGGCCGCGGTGGTATTCGCCTTGAAGATATGGCTACATTATTTGTATAGGGTTCACGTGGATGTGTTTACAGACCATAAGAGTTTACAATATGTGTTTACCCTGAAGGATCTCAATCTTCAGCCAAAGAGGTGGTTGGAGCTACTCAAGGACTACGATATGAGTGTGCTTTACCATCCGAGTAAGGCAATATAGTGATAAACATAGTAGACTCACTATGGAGAGTGTGTCTCATGTAAGTGAGGGGAATAAGGAGCTGGTGAAGGATCTGCATCGACTCACAAGGTTGGGAGTTAGGTTGGTTGACTCGCCAATGGCGGTATTGTTGTTCGAATGGACTGGGACCGCCATTGGTGGCCTATGTAAAATCCAAGAAAGATGAGGACCCCATTTGCAAAAGCTAAAGGAAGTTGTTCAGAATCAGAAGGTAGAGGTCTTTTCCAAAGGGGGAAATGATGTGCTTTGATACCAGGGTCACTTATGTGTTCCGTATGTTGATGTTGAGAAGCCAAATGTTTCTAAGAGACTCATGGATCCAGGAAAGCTCATCCATCTAGGTGCCACCAAGATGTACTGCATCTGCGGAAGTCTATTGGTGGAATGGGCATGAAGAATGACACGCGGAGTTTGTAGCTAAGTGTCCAAACTCACAACAAGTTAAGGTCAAGAATCAGAGACCAAGAGTTGTGCTTCTTGATTAGTATTCCTAATTTGAAATGGGAAGAAATCAATATGGGACTTCATTATAGGTTTGCCTCATACTTGTCGACAAAATGACTCCATTTGGGTTGTAGGATGTTGACCAAGGCTGCCTATTTTCTACCGGCCAACCACGGATTCGGTGAAGGATTATGCCAACCATATATCAGAGAGTTAATTCGACTGCATGGAGTGCCCTTGTCCATTATATCAGACAGACGTACTCACCTACCTCTCAGTTTTGGAGGTCATTTCAAAAAGGAAGTGGTACTCAGTTAAGTCAGCACAATATTTCATCTGCAAATGGATGGTCAAGCGGAGTGGACAATTCAAACTCTTGAGGATATATTGAGAGCATGCGTGATTGACTTCAAAGGTAGTTTGGATGATCATTTTCCACTTTATCGAGTTTGCATACAATAACAAACTATTATTCCGGTATTTAGATGGCACCATTTGAGGCCCTTATGAGGAGATATAGACCTCCCATTGGTTGGTTCGAAGTTGGTGAAGCTACATAAATGATAAGACCAGATTCGGTTCATAAGTTTATAGCTTAAGGTTCAACTTATACAGGACAGATTGAAACAACTCAAATCACCAAAGTCTTATGTATGTGAGAAGGAGAAAATTTGAATTCGAGGTGGATGATTGGGTGTTTCTGGAAGGTATCTCCCATGAAGGGAGTGATGCAATTTGGAAAGAAAGGAAAACTCAGCCCTCATTATATTGGCCCTACCGGATAGTGAGACGGCTTGGCAAGGTGGCATATGAAATTGAGTTGCCTCCGAATTAGCTTTTGTGCATCCCGTATTCCATGTATCGCTTTAAAGAAGTGTTAAAGTGATCCAGCTCTAGTTGTTCTGGTGGGCAGTGTTGGTGGGAAAGACAGCCTTAGTTACGAGGAGGTTCCGTGGAAATAATTGATCGTTAGTTCAAAGCAAGGCTAAGGAGCAAAAGGGAAGTAACTTCAAGTCAAGGTTTTATGGAGGAATCAGCAAGCTGAAGGAGTTACGTGGAAGCGCCAAAGCAGATATGATGGCTTGATACCCACATTTATTTCAATGGCTCAATTCCATCATGAGGTATCGGTTTTTTCCCAAAACTCTAATTAGTTTTAATGTTCAGTTCATGTGCCCAAGTTTCTTTCATGTATGTGGATGTGTATATGATCATGAATTCAATCTTACCTATGTAGTTTGAATCAAAGATGGTCAATTCGTTAGTTTTCAGCTTAAAAGAACAGTATTCGAATATGATGATTGTATTTCTGGCTTTTCTATGTGTTTTCCAACATTCGAGGATGAATGCTCCCAAGGGGGAGATATTGCAATAGCCCGGAAGCCCAAAGATCGAACTCCTGTGGGAGTTGGAAACGGGAAAAAATTAAAACTAGCATCAAGACATAGAATGGGTTGTAGAGGTGACCTGTGGAGCACACCACGAGTCGATGACTCGTGGTGAGGCTTAGAAGGTGAGCTGAAATTTGGGAATTTGGATCCCCACGGATGTGACACGAGTCGTGGCTCGCCCCATGTATCGTTAGGCCAGTGGAAGTGGTGACGAGAAAGTAAAATAAGAAGGCAAAGTGTACCTAACGGAAGGTCCTCGAGTCATGGTCAGCCACCACGATTCGTGGGGAGGGTCAGAATAAACATGATGAAGAAAAATAACAATCCTAAGCAGTGTATATGACGAGTGGTGACCACGAGCCAGGTCACCAAGTAACGAATCGTGAAGTCACCCATGACGAGCCCGTGAGATGACGGACAAGCAAAGGTACCATGAACGATGCCATAAGTCGTGGCCAATGGTGACGAGTTGTCATGTCCCCGCGTGGGGACTGACTGGCAGTTATTCTCAGAATTTAGTAAGGGATTTTTCATAATTTCTAAGATCGTATGTCTAAACTACTGCTGCTTTTTAAGTTATGAATGATGACTTTTAAGAGAGTTGCGGTTCATTTTTAGGCCTTTTCATTCATGCATGCAAAGAAGAAGAGTTTAAGAGGGTGATCAAGCTTGTTCTTCTTCACCTCTTCAATCCCTCTTGGCAATCAAAGAAGTATAAGAATCAGCTTTAACCAGGTATGTAGGGTTATTAATCGGTGAATCCTTTCACACCCACACCCAATCTTTCCTCAAAATCATAAATTTCCTAGGCCTAATCTATGGGGTTTTAATCCAAAGCATTAAATTCCTAATTCCCCATATGATTTAAATATGTATATACTATTGAATTTCGACTCATGGGTAATTTTTATGTTATTTTCAATGAAAAATCATGTTCTAAGTTTTATGAATCAAAATGCCCGATTATGGAAAGTTCATGAAAGATGAGATTTCCAGGATGAATAGTATGATTATGATAAGATATTATGATAAAAAGTATGTTTTCTTCAAGTTTCCCATGTTTATAATCATGTTTTCAATGTGAAATGAGTATTTTCAAGCATGTTAAGATATTGGGCAATGCCCTCATGTTCAAGTATGATTTATGATTTTCCCGAATTAAGCTTACCACATGATTTTGGAGCGAAGACTCCCAATTATCTTTCAGCTTGTGGTATGTTTTGAGCTAAAGCTTCTCATATGCATGATTTCAAATTTGAGATGTATTTTCATTGAAAATGATGGAGAGCATATGCATGTTTTTGGGAGCAAGGTGTAGCATCGAAGGGTGGGCTAAGGGTTGATCACCCTATGCCTCATAACTACGCTGCCAACGTAGGTTTATACTGTATATACATTACTCGGGACTCCTCCCTTGTGATCTATCCCCTGTCAATTGGGCCACGAGCTTCTGATATCGATACCATGGTATCGTCTCTAGCCCTGCAAGGCATTGACCTGCTCTACCCACTTGAGTGTGATAGTTGGGACCAGTAACTCTATCGTGGTATGTTGGTTAAAAGGCGAGTCTCCCATTGTTTCTCATGATTTCAATTATGCATGTTATATAAATCTATATATGTTCTAAAGCAGGTTTGACTCAATGTTCATATTTACTCATGACTATCAATATTCAACTTTGAGTCAATCGATTCGCTTATGATGCTATGCAAGCCTATGTTATGTTATGATGAGATCATGATTTTAGAAAGAATGCATGCAAGCTCTACTCTCACATTCTTATTGTTTATGTTTTACATTATGCATGTTCTTAATGATTTTACTTACTTAAGCGGTTTTACTTACCTTGCATACTCAGTACATTCCACGTACTAACTGCATACTCTATGCTGTATCATTTCATGATACAAGATCTGACACTCAGACTCAACCTCGTTCATAGCTAGTCTTCAGAGTTAGCATCTTACGCTTGTTAGTGAGTCCCCATCTCCCGAGGACCATGCTTATTCAGATTTCTCTATGTATTTTCAGTTTTCAGCTTATTCAAGTTAGTTGGGGGCTTGTCCCATCAACTCATCATGTTTAGAGGTTTTTCAGACAAAAGGATGCACTCCGCTTCAGATTGGGTATTTTGATGTTATGTTTATTTCATACTTCCACTAAGATTATTATGTTGATTCTTCAGTTTTAGTAATTAAGTTATATGTATGTTCATGTCATGGGTCGACTTGGAGTCTCTCGGGGCTCTTTGTCCCGTGTTGCGATCAGGGCCTCCGTTCGGGTTGTGACATTACAATTGCATGACTTCTCTGGATCTTTATATGGCATTTGAATTATGAGTAGTTGTAGTTCAGCCATGCATGAACTGGATAGGTAGATTCAATGCAAATTGGTACCATGAGTGAGTGAGGTTATATACCCAGTTCAATACTGCATTTAGGATCTAGAACTTGCCTGGTTGGTCTTTGCATAGGCTTTAGGATAGTTGGTTAGGAGATGATCATAGGCTTTTATTGATTTATTAGTCACTGTAGCCTAAAATACCCTACCAAATGATGATGAATCCCTTGATCCTAATTTTGAGCCTTAAACTAATCATTTTTCTTTGATTAAAAGATTGACCTAACCTATTTTTTATAATGAATCTGCTTTGGCCCTGGTCCCTCATTGGATATTCTGAACCTCAACCTAGGTAAAATGCCTAAGTTGGGGTGGCTACAATAGGGGTGCATAGACTGTAGGAAGGTGAAAAAGGAAAAGAAAGGAAAAAGGGTTTAAAATGAGGTGTGGTATGACAAGACAAGAAAAAAAAAGAGATAAAAAGGAAAAATTGAAAAGAAAATACTAGAGAGAAAAAAAGGAATGAAAAAGTTGAAAACACACCATACCCACATATTGCATAAAAACGGAGAAAAGAGAGGAAAAGGTTGAAAAAGTGGACAGTAGGATAAAAAAAGTGTAAATTGAAGCCATAAGTATGTAGTTCCACGAAGGGTTTAGTCACTAAAATTCCATATTTACCATGTCCAGCTTGAAGCCTACATTACAAGCCGAACAAGTCCTATATTGGTCCTAGTTTAGTTGTTCGAAGAGCCAAAGTAGTAAAATTAAGGGCAAGCCTATGGTATCTGATATGTAGTATTTGGGACTTCTTTGGGAGAGTGAGAATCCCATTTGTTTAGTCTCAAGTTCATCATATTGTATATATCTGTGAGTGTTGGGGACTTCTTTTGCTATGAGGGTACCTGGTTACTATTGCATTTTACCATTTATCTGTGTGAAAAACATTAGTGATGGATCGATTCTCTGCTGATAGCTGGATGTCATATCTTGATCCCTGTATGTCATTGATTGTGGTTACATGGGTACATAGATGACTTCAATTGAACAAAAAAAGGGTCAATAGCTGGTTCTGGTTCATAGTGCAAATTTTGTTGTGTTGGTTGTGGGTATTCTAGGTGTACTTTCTAGTAAAGCTTCATTTTTAGTTTTGGTTTTATTTGCCTGAGGACATACAAAAGTCTTAAGTTGAGGGTGTTGATGTGCTGTGAGATTACAACACTTTTGATGCTTAAAATTGGGAAAATAACATGGACTTAGGTGGGTTTATATGGATATGAGGTGTTTTTACTTTGTTTTCAAGGAAAATAGGTGTTGGAGTGAAAATATGCAAAAGTTGTAGAAAAATGTAGAAAAGAGTCCAAGTACTGATCTTAATATGAGTCGTACCAAGATTGTACGAGCCATACTGAGACTCGTGGAAAAGCCCAGAAGATTTGTACAAGGCAAAGGAAAAGTACGACTCTCAGTACGAGCCATACCATCCTGGTACGAAATGAGTCATAGAAAACTCCAGAGAAATTTGCACAGTTGAAGTCTCCTGGTACCGGTAGCAACTACGGATCGTAAATTCTATCTATGACCTGCACTAGGATCCGTGTAGAATTTCAGATATTTTTGGAACTTGACAGATCTCATGTTACGACAAGATGATATGAGTTGTAGGAGCAAGGTATGAGGAGTACCAAAACATTCGCAGAAATCTTCAGAAGATGTCAGAATTCTCAGTGTCAAACCATGACTTGATTGTACAACTCGTGGGGATCTTGTTACGAGTCGTACCAGAGGCAAACACTTAGAAAATTCTACAAAAGCCAAGGGATGTATAAGATAAGGAACGACCCGTAAAATCCTGTTACGGGTCGTATGAGGAGTCTTATGAAGTGTCGGTGCCAGATTTAGGTATTTCCCTGTTAACTTAGGAAAAGGATTTTATTTTTTGTATAAATGTTTTTGAGGTTTCTTTTAGTTAGGAGGACGTTAGAGGTCGATTATTATCAGTTAGTAATCAGCTTTTGATAATATTGGAGAGTAATTCTTGAGATCATAACTTTGATTTTCTCAAATTGTTCTTGAATTGGTTCATCATCTTTTCTTGCAATATTCAAAGCAGGTTTTCTTTCAATCATCATTGTAAGTATTCAATTATTTGTTTGTCTATGAACACTAATCATAATCTTACAATCATGAGAAGCTGAATCCTCCACAACTAGGGTTGTGGGAACCATGGTGGATTAACAAACTAGGGTTACATAAAGTGATTCGAAACCAATGCTAAACGCTTGTGTTGTATTCTCTTCATCTTTAATGTTTCTTAACGAAGCGCAACGTTAGGATTTGCCCATATTCTTTACTTGCTTAAACCTAGAGAAGTAGAGATTAGGACAAGAGAATTACAACAAAGCCTTGATTTTTATGATCATTGTATAACTTGAGTTGTGGTCACGGGATAGTTAATTTGGAAAATATTGATAATGGTTAAATTGAAATTTCTCATGAGACCTAACCCAATGATTGAGCATTACAAATCCACGTGTATGCCTACTAACCATTAATCATTTGACGGGATGTAACACCATTGAACTACCTTTCCATTCTTGGACTGACTCACCCGGAAATCGGAACTCTACCGTATGGGTTCTACAATTCACTGAGGTATAACATGCATGCAACCAATCCATACCAAAGATAATATCAAAATCAGTCATGTCTAACTCTACTAAATCGACCGAGGTGACTTTCTGGAGGACCGTAACAGGGCAATTTCTGTATATTCGTCGAGCTATAACTGAGTCACTGACTAGAGTAGAGACTGAGAAAGATTCTGATAGGATTGTGGGACTAACTCTGAAACTAACGGCAACATAAGGAGTCATAAAAGATAAAGTAGCCCCTAGATCTAACAATGCATACACATCAAGATGAAACACTCGCAACATACCAGTGACCACATCTGGAGAGACCTCCTGCTGCTAACAAGATGAGAGGGCATAGAATCTGTTTTGACGCTGACCTCCACCTGCAGTAGTGGACGCACCCTGTTGAGAAAGACGTGTTGCTGGAGCTGCTGCGGAACTGTAGTCTGGGCATGACCTCTACTATCGGCTGCCTAGACAAAGGACACTCCCTACGCATGTGCCCAGATTTACCACACTAGAAGCTAATATCTGATCCGACTAGGCACTCTCTTATGTGGTTCTTACCACATTTTTTCCGCATACTGGAAAGGTGCGCTCTACCGGTGTGTCCTTCTGTCACCTTGAACCTGATGCCCTGCTCCCCCGATCACCCCAAGGTCTAAACAGGACACTGGATGATGACGAAACCGGGGACGATGACCTCTAGTAGGACTGCTGAAGATGTCCGCCACTAGGCCTCTGCTGGAAACATCCAAAGCTTCCTATCCTGGCCCTCTTGGCCTCTCTCTCACTTTCCTTCATCTGATATGCCTAATCTATTGGGCGTATATCACTAATCAGGAGAAATAAAGATCACTATTCAACATTGCGTCCCTACACTCCTTGACCAGTGAATCTGACACCCCATACACAAACCTATTCATACGGGCACTCTGATCTGCAACCATCTCCGACGCGTACTTGGACAACCGGGTGAACTCCAAAGCGTACTCTTGGATAGTCATATCATTTTGCCTCAAATTAACGAACTCCGTCGCCTTTTCCTCCCTCAACTACCTAGGAAAGAATCTGTCTAATAAGGTTTTCATGAACTCCTCCCAGCTCACGGAAACTGCACCCACTGCTCTACCGTCCCTTCACTGACGGTACCAAATATAAGCAACCCCCTTCAGCTGATAGGAGGCTAAGTCTGCGCTCTCTTCTCCCGTCACCCCCATAATCTAGGTGATCTTCTGTATCTCTTCCAAAAACTCATGTGGGTCCTCATCCACTCTCGACCCAAGGAACTCAGGAGGATTCATCCTGAGGAAATCCCTAACTCGAGCCGCCACTGCATTCCCATGCCGAGGGACATGGGCTACTGCCTGCTGGTTGACCTGACCGGTCAAAGACTGAGCCAACAATTGAAAAGCTACCCTAAACTAGGCATGAGAGACCTACTCGGGCAAAGGACCTGCCGGTGCTGGCGGGGCCTACTGATGCTCTTCCCCCCATTGCCATCCTCATGGCCATTTCTGTTCCCGTTCCTTCTTACATTCATACAGCGTGAAGGCATGATTCTTCAAACGCGTATAGCACGAGTTAGAAGGATAGAGAGATACTTCATTGCACGACGTAGATCATGAAAGAAGAAAAATTTCCTAAAACGTTTTGTAGCCTCTCCCCCATAAGTGTGGCGCACTTCATACCCATGGAAAAGACTCTACTTAATATGGATTTCAGACACACTAGGACACTCTGAACCTTTGCTCTGACACCAAGTTTGTCACAACCCGAGCTAAGACCTTGGGCCGAGACATGAAACTTAGAAGCAAGAATGGCTCCAAGTCGATCCATGACATGAACATAATAACTAAAGAACATTCATCAAACAGAATCTGATAACTATAACATGAATATGCGAAAGTCTAAATAGCATAGAAATCATATACAGAGTCGGCACTAGAAAAAGCTGATAATCCACATAATGTCAAATAAGCCTCTACTACTGTCTGATGAGCTGATGGGACAGCAACCCCAACTAGCTCACTAAAGTCTAAAAAACTGAAATAGCAACATCAAATACTAAGCTAAAGGTCCTCGGAAAATGAGGACTCACCACAGCAGGAACTGAACTGGACTAAGTTGCGAAAGAATGGATTAACGGCGGAACTGAGTCTAATAGTCTAAACCTGTATCATGAAACTATATAGCATAGAGTATGCGGTCAGTACTTGAAATGTACTGAGTATGCGAGGTAAGTAAAAACAGACTAATAAAATACATAAGAGTAGGACAGTTCAAAACATGAAATGATAATCATAGCATAAATATGAGGGCTCAAGATTTTTAAAACTATTCATAAACTAGTCATAATCATAATCATAAGAGGAACCTTGTAAATCATAACTTGAGCCAAAGTATCATAAACATGGCAATGCATAAATCATAAGGGAACAATGGAAGGACTCGTCTTAACGATATCATCATGATAGAGCTTGCATGATGCCCCAACTGTCTCACTCAAGTGGGCTGAGCCGTCCCAAGCTTCCCAGGCAAGGGACGTCAATGGCGTGATATCACTAATACGGACCCCGTTGGGTTAATCATGAATATATACCTACGATGGCACGTAATTTTAAGACCTTGGAGTTTACCTGAACACCATACCTATTTGATGCTAGATACTACTCCCAAAAATATGCACATGAGGGCTTATATATTTATCATGAAATCATACATGAAGTTTCAAGCTAGTTAAATCATAAAATACTTGATCATACTTGAAATACATGATTAGCCACAAAATAAGGACTCGAGATTCAGCCAAAATCATAAACTCATAAATCTCGAAGAACATACATGCTTGAGAAAATTACCATACTTGAAATTCATAAATTCATGAAGAGTACTTATAAAAAATCATATCATAAATCATAAATCATAAATTAGGGCTTAGGAGAATCAACATCATAATAGAATCATAAACTTGACTTTTCATGAAACTTGCATAATCGGACATAATTTTCTAAAATTTGAACTCATGAATTAATAATCAAAATAGGTATAAAATCTACCCATACATCTTAAAATATGATTTGAAACATGAAGGGAAGTGCCCCATAAATAAATCATAGAGAATTTCATAAAATTGGGATAAAACCCCATAGAATCATACATTTGAATTAACAATAGAATTCATGAACTTGAGGAGAAATTTGGGCATGAGAGTGAAAGGAAACTCTCATTCATGGCTCTACATATCTGGGTAACCTGATTCTCAACTTGACTTTGAAAACCAAGAGATTTAGAGGAGAATTGGAGGATTCTAGGCTTGATCTTCAATGGAACCCTCTAAACTTGCATGCATGGAAGTTGAATAAATTAGAATAAGTTAAACTCCCTATATACACTTCTTTCAAGGCTTAAAACGACGTAGTTTAGGACACAAGAGCTTAGGATTCACGAAAATACCCTTAATGAAAATTATAGAAAATAGGCATTGTCAGTCGTCACGACTCTCACCACGAGTCATACCATGAAGTGACGACTCGTGGTCACCTCTCGTTGTCACCACTGGTCGTAAGACTGGTTCTTGAAGATCACATCACGGACGCTTGCTACGGGTCGTTATATGTCATTATGGGTCATAACACCTCTCATTGTCACTGAATCTTAATTCTCACTTTCTCCGAATTTTTCCACGGGTTACAAACCACGACTCGTAGTTTCCTTCCATGGGTCGTGACACCACTTGTGACAATCTATCCATACACTGAACCTCCAAACCACGACCCTTTTCATGACTCGTTGTTTCTAACAACGAGTCGTACCATGGTCCGTCCTTTCCAACCCTGGCATTCCCTGTGTTTTACCATGACTCCTGACCACGAGTCATACCCACGCACCATGACTCGTGGTGTGGGCATCCAACTTCAGCATTTCACTATGACTTCTCCCACGGTCCGTTACTTCTCACCACGACTCGTACCACGAGTCGTTGTGAGGCAAAAATAAAGATTTTTCTGTTGAACTCATTTCAAATTTCCTCATCAAATCTTATGAACTTTCGAGGTATTACAAATCTCCTTATATTATACATATGTAGTTTCTTATTCAAAATATGTCCACTTGCTTACTTTATATGCTTTCAGGCTTATTGAGGCCATATGGTTTAGTATATTTATGCATATTAGTTTATGTGTTCACTTAAATCATAGTTTGCCCTACCTAAGCTTGGAGCGTGACATAGGACTGTGAGATATCCTAATACACATATCTTCAATTTAAGATCACAAGATTCAAGTTTTTTTTACTTTATTAACCTCCGTGTCAAATTAAAATCGGAAAAATAAATTAAAATGAAAGGAGTATATTTCTTTGCACATTACAGTGGTCTTGTGTTCTAAAGGTTGTTTAGTAGTTGGTTGAAGTTATGCAGATATTAGTAATACATGGATTAATTATGAGAAAATTTATGCATTATTTTATGCATGGATTAGTTATTTATGTTTTAGTTATTCATGCATTAATTATTCTTTCTTCTATTTTGTATAAGATAATACATGAATTTCCTCATAACTTATACATGTATTAGTTATGCGAATTTCTAAACTATAAATAAAATACCCTATTAATTTTATACACAAATGATTTATCTCCTAATAGCTACCAACATGATATTACTTATGCAAATTTAATATTTGCATAACTCATCTCCAAATCAACTACCAAACAATCTCTAATCTCATCCATCTTCCGCTTATATTTTCTCCTTTCTACTATTAATCATCAACGCATGTCAATCCCCAAAATTTTAAAAACTAATTAATTAAAAAGAAAGAAAAGCAGCATATTTCGCGCCAAAGCTGTTGGACTCCCGCCATTAGAAAATTGACCGTCGCCAAACAAAGAGTAATATAAAGGAATAGAAAATTGAGCAAGCTCAAAGGTGATAAAAATGGGCAAAAAAGTACAGTACTGGTTACTGAAAACAGAGCCAGGACAGTGGTCATGGGAGGACCAAGAAGCCAATGGAGGCACATCAAAGTGGGATGGAGTGAAAAACAAGCAAGCACAAAAGTATATGAAGTCCATGAACGTAGGAGATCTCTGTTTTTTCTACCACTCTGGGTCCAAAGGCCGGCGTGTGGTCGGTACAGTCTCAGTGACGCGTGAATGGTACACAGATGATGCGGGTGGTGGCGCGGTGGATGTCAAGGCGGTTGGAGAGATGAGGAGGGCTGTGGACCTGGAGGAGATGAAAAGGGATGACGGGTTGAAAAGTTTTAGGCTTTTTAAACAGCCTAGGTTGTCTGTTGTGCCGGTAGAGAAGGATTTTTGGGATAAGATTTGTGAAATTGGTGGAGGATTTGAGGGTGATGGTGGTGTAGACTGGAATGAATAGTTTTGTATATCAGATGTTTGCCTTTTTGCTTAACAAAACAGCCTCTCTTTAGTCTATGAACTTTTTGTGGTAAGTAGGTTTGGCAAAGGAGTCAGCGATTCAGCACATGCGTAGCTTGTTGATAATGGGTATGTAAAGCTTGCTTTTGTTGTCACAAAAGAGTATTTGGTATTATATATTCACTTGCTTCATATCTTGCATCTGTTTTTATACGAGGGTACCAAAATGTTGGAGTCTTTGGCTTAGGGAAAGAATATATACCGTCTTTGTCATCATCAATGAAATAAAGATTAAGTAATTTCCAGAAATGGTGCAAATAATTAAAGAACAGAAGGCAATCTCTTCAAGAATATGGCACTCCAATCTTGAAAAGTTTTTCTTTTTTAAACCAACTGCACATTTTTTCATGAATAACTAACCTATCTAAACAATGAAAGATGAGGTAAATGCCATTGGTACAATACAAAGGCTTCAAGCCTAGATGAATATGAAAAACACCTATAGTGGAGATGAGTTACCTCCAAAAAATCCTACATCTACAGAAGAGCCTCATTCTTCAAGGTGGTTCAAAGAAAATCTCTTGCTTTTTCATGCTGAAAATCCGGAAAGCAGGGAGCTTCCATCTATCTAGTTAAGAGTCCCTTAATATAATTAGGTGGTATAGAGAAGTTACTCAACAGATGAGCTTGAGGGTATGTGTGACTTAGAGAAGCAGTCTATCCGTCACTCGATAGCATTCTCTGGAGCAATGCTTCAGATTGAAACCTGACTGCTCCCCAGTTTCTCTAAGTTTCTGTACTTCCTTATGAATCTTCCAAGGGATCAGATTAGATCCATTAACACAGTCCACCAGTAGCTTGGAGTCACTTTCAGCTACAAAGTACTGAAAGCCATTCTCCAAGCATCAGTGTAAATTAGGAACAAGATATGAAATTGGCTTCTCCAATCTGAAGCCTGCTTGAATAGTAGCAAGAAGGGACACAGCATCTATAAGGACTGAGGTAAAATTCAAATCATCAGGACAGTAGCAAAATCAACGGAATTGATTTCCACGGGCGATGGGTAGCATATCTGATAGGTAACTGTTTCTCAGTGTGAATATACATAACCAGTCTGATTACTTTAGAAAGTTTATTAGGAAAAATTCCCAGTTGCCAGACTCGGATGGATGTTGCAAATTAAGAGCAAAAGGTAGAGGTGTACAAGTTTCAACATG
>JACEIK010000985.1:90639-106984 GCA_018107945.1 Datura stramonium | reverse complement strand
TCTTTTCCAGAAGAAAGATCCAACTTATATGGTCATAAGCTTTTCCAAATCAAGTTTGTATGCAACTCCTGTTAGGCCTCTTCAAGTGGCGATCAATGCATTCATTTGCCACTAATGCAACATCCATTTGTCTACCCTTTATGAATGTCTCCTGACTGCCTGAAGTTAACTGGGTCTGAAGTCTTCCACATCCACAGTACCTTTCTCTTTTGGAATTGAAGCAATAAAAGTGGAATCAAGAGCCCTTTTGGATAGAAATGTTGAAACTGTTAATAAGCAGTTGATGTGTTCGGTAAAAAAAGTGAGTGCTGATAACCTTATTTATTTAGTAAAAACTTATAAATTTAAAAGTATCCGTATGAGAAAAAAGGAGGAACAATGGATACAGATTGAAAACTAAATGGAGTGTTGTTTTGGAAAAAATATTTTAAGAATTAAAAATAGTACTATGAATAAAATAGTAAAATAGTTGGTCAGACCAAAAGTTCTCATAAACTGAAAAATCATAAGTTGGGGATGATTTAACTTATGATTTTGACATATAAGCACTTTGGTATATACCAAACGCGTAGATAAGCTAAAAAGCTCTTATAAGCCAGTTTGACCAGCTTATAACCTCAGCCAAACACTATCTAAATCTCTTCAGAAAACTGACATCTCTATTGAACAATTCCACAATCCTCCACAAATCATCTTTAACAAAACGTCAATGCTTCTAGTAAAATCATGGGGGATACAGGTCTAGTGCTGGTATATCTTATGTGGTCTGGAATTTTAACCTAGTCCAGAATTAACGAGTTTAGATGCTATGAGAATGAGTTTTTACTTGGAGAAAAGCGATCAATCTTTGAGTGCTCTTAGAAGTTCTTGAGTGAAATCATTTGCTACAAGGCTGCCATTTATATAGTAACCTTTTACTTGCTTGTAACTATTTGTATAGCTTTTTCATTTTGAAGGGTAGTTACTGTTTAGGCTTTACAAGTTTGTGATTTCTCAGTTCCAAACATTATTTGATTGACTTAATGAATCTTCAATGTTATACCTATAGTTAGTTTCTTTTCTTCATCAAAGTATTCACTACATCACTATTTTTATGTTACTTATCTTATTGAGTACTTGTTTCGTTATAAAGGTGGTCCCAATATTTAAAGTTTGCCAATTTGACCAAACCTTTGATAGGTATAGGTTTCCATTCTTCCATTTATATTGGTTTAGCTATTATGAATGAAGGCTGAGGGTTCTTTGTCTTGTTTGCAGACAAAGGCACTAATTTTGAAGCTGACAGAGGAGAAAAATTCTGTTATGCAGCAAAATAATAAGCTTCGGCAGGAATTGGTAAGGGCTCTCTAATATATAAATTATTCTACGACTTGCTTTCCCACTTTCTTCTCCACAAATTATGTACGTCTCACCACTATTTATGGGCACATTGACAATTTCACATGATCATTCATTTCTTTCTTAAGTTAGAGAATTGGATTGTACTGGAGAAAATTGCTGAACTCAATCACACAATGATAAGAAATTTAAAACACAGAACTGATCAGAAAAAAATAATGCAAGCCACAGACAAGAAAAGGAGGACATAAACTACATATATTGCTTGGTTCGCAAGGAGAGGTTGTCTGGCTTTGGGATTTGGGGATAATACAATTGTTTTGTGAAATATGCCTTTTTCTGTTAACGTTGTCAGAGTATTGGAAGTTTCTTAGTAGTTCCAATGGTCGGGTGCGTGCAAAGAAACCTTGTGTCGTAGGTCAAACACTTATGCTATCTTCTTGACATTGGTGTCATTTTTCGTGGACAAGCCTCCTGCCTCTTGACTTTTCCTTGTGAATCCAAATGACTTGTTCTCTAGTGATATCCATTTCTTCATGAATTTCTGTCCACTCCACATGCGATTTCATTGATTGAGGTGGTAGAAAGTGATCGAGGACAGGAACAAAGGGCCATGATTTGCCTGATATGCTTTTGGGTAGAGAAAAGGAGACAATTAGAAAATGCAGTGCATTGCTGTTTGCATATGTAAAATGAACTCAGTAGTCCCACATTATATGTTAGGCTTTTGATTTATAGGGAATTATCAGTTATCAGCACTTGCTTACTTTTTGGTGATTGTGTATTGAGCAACTTGTTATCTTCAGTTTTATTAAGAGGTAAGAAGTTACGTCAATGATAGTGTTGGTATAATACTTATTTTATATACATTCAAAAGTAAAAATCACGACAATAAGAAAGTAAGAATATTCAATATTTTTACTTTAAAACATTCAGCAATGCTATCAGTGTAACAGCTCAGCCCACTAGTTACATTGTCCGCATTAGGCACTTATTCCTCATATACCCAACATCTCTCCTGTGTTTCGAACAAAGAAGGGTCAGGCTGGGTTGTGTTTTTGAAGTTTCGAGTTCAATACTCAATTTGCATTGAAATGAATGACACATAAAAGAGCAGCCTTTTCCGATTCTGGTTCCACAAGAAGCTAAAATATTGCCTTTTGAATTGTCTTTGAACTTCATGAGCTTTGTCCTATGCAGGAGCTTTTGAAACAGCAACGTAACAGAAGTCGTGGTGGTACCCCAACTATATATGTTCTCATCATTGCGTTGCTGGGAATCCTTCTGGGCTATCTTCTCAAAAGGACATGATCGTTAGACATTCTTGCTATATTCTCAATGGTCCAGCTGTTTGAAAAATTTCAGAACCTTAAGTCAATTAGTTGTCTGGTCGACTTAAATGTGTACAAGTCAGTTTCATTGGTTTGGTAATGGCCTTGAGCTTGAAGAACGATGATCACAACTGGTTTGACATCCTCCTTTTGGCAACTCGAGAAGACAACATTAGTTTATTTATCTAGTGTATTTCTTAAGTTATGAATGCAACCAATTGTTGGACAATACTGATAAGTTATTGTTGTAGAGTGATCTTATTGGCATGAAGAGTTACTTGGATTCACTTCAACTGACTTGGTCACCTTTTGAAACCTCTCTTTTTTTTTTTTTTTTTTTTTGGGAGATTTCATCTCGACTACCTCTATCCGTATGGAAATGATCTCGGTATTGAAGTTCATATTACTAGAGTGTTTTTTTCACACTAAAGTAAAAGATCCGGAAGCCCACATTAGTAATATTCTGGGGCCTCTGGCTAATGAAATTCATAAAAAAAATAGTCTGCGTTTATAAAGTAGTCCAAAAATGGCCAGAACTTTGAAAAAGCAGTAGAGATTCAGTTTTTCATCATCTTTGTTTTTTAAAACTTCCGGACAAGTTGAGTTTGAAACGCTTACATGTGAAATTTCAACCTAGTGTACTGGAATTCAAAACTCTCTATATGTGAGTGAAACTTCAATATATTGTGTTGGAGTTTCAAACTTCTTTAATTGAAATTTCAGTGTGCTAGAGCAGTTAGCCTTTCTACTTCTCAATCACTAATTTCACCTTCGACACCAAGATCATCATCGCACTGAAATTTCACTTCTAGAGGTCCTTTTTTCCTGTGTATATGCCATGATAATTTCGATGAGTTTTTCCTATTGTGGCAGTTATCATAGTTGCCTTCAACTTACCAGAGAAATCTCAATATTCCACTGAGAAGCAGTAGAACACTTCGTTGTCAGCGATTAAATTGGAATCATCACAATCATCTTCACATAGTTCTCGTAAATATAAATTTAAAGCCTCCCACATTAGAGAATATGTTCTAAAACATCGTTTCTCAATTTTCTTCTGTAAATTCACTCTATTTAATTGTTCCAGCCCTAGGTTTTTGTATGGGGTGAAAACCAGATTGGGTGCATGGCCAAATCAAGGGAGGACACGTGGAGAAAATGACTGCTATGTCTGACTCAGCTTCAATGTGACACCAAACATCTCCTCAGCCGTGATCGGAGGAAGCAGCCTTATTCTCGGATATCTCGAGTTCACAACACTTAATTACATTATCATGTCCACAAGCCTGCTTAGCTCTAGAGTCACTAGACTTGACATGGCTACACCATGATAGGATAATGACGAACTTCAACCGATACAGGAAAGTCCACGATTCTCCTCCCTAGTCATTGCGTAATGAATGCAAACGTGAATCAAGTAGAAGTCTTCATGGGGCTGAGTAAGGGTTTAACTATAAATAGTCTTCTAGTCATTCGTTGAAAACCATCTAATATTCATTCACTCACTGTCAATACATTGTTATCTTCCATTCTTAAACTCTTATGCTCTACTGCTCATTGTTTTTCCCATTGTCAATAACATCAAACTTGTCGGGTGATGCTTCCAGATTCTAACACAGGACCTCATGTTGTTTTTGTTCTCGTACTTTATTGTTTAGTTCCACTTTATTTTGCACCCATTATTAACCTTGTTCACATTAATTAAGCAAGTTGTATTATCTAATTACGCATTCTTGTTCATCTCGATTTGCGTGTCCATGGGCCACATTAATAAATTCAACGGTATCGTTTTAAGGATAAATAATTTGGCGCCCACCGTGAGGACAAGAAAATTGTAGTGTTGTTTTGACCTACTAATCACTGCTAACTTGCTTCTTTTTTGTTTTTTTTGCTTGCAATGAGGTTTACCACTCATGGCTCCTAAGTAAGGGATCGTGCTACCTGAGGGAAAACAAACTATAGATGGCTTGCCTCCAACTATTGAAGGAAGTGATGCACCACCCAGGTTTGGTGGAGATCTACAGGATGGTGACCATACTCAAAATCGATATGGATACATGACCTCTATTCACTGGGAGGGCACAGTCAAAGATTTGTAGGAAGCCATACTCCCAATGACTTATTCGGAGATGAGAGGGTTAGTGACGATTAGGTTAGGGGAGATGACGAGACCTAGAAGAACTGGTGCAGATCCTGACTTCCTAATAGAAGAATGTAATGAACGCACCTTTCGCTCCACAATCGGATCATGATGGAGATTTAACAAACAATGATGAGGCTCTCCAAGACTGTCAATTCGGGAACTAGATGCCACCTATTGTGGATGCTCTGACCCATGGAACCCCCAGTAACATTCAAAGCGTCTCGAGGATAGAATTCCGAATGAACAGTCGAATGGACGAGAGCTCCCGGAGGAATAATGTCCAGACGGATCCTTTTTGGGATGAACTCATAAAATGCCTAAAGGAAATTACACTCCTGGATGGATCAAATCCTAGGTGCATACCCTGATCCTCAAGGGTACAGTAGACTCCATGAAATACATCCAGTTGCCTTACAAGCCCAGCGTCGCACGAATGATGATTTCAAAGATATTTAAGATGCCAGATATTTCCAACTATGACAAAACTACTGACCTACAGGAGCACATAACAACATATACCACCGCCGTTAAGGGGAATGACTTGGCATCAGCTGAGATCGAGTTAGTTTTAATAAAGAAATTCGAAAAGACCCTTACCAAAGAAGCTTTGACATGGTACTCCCATTTGCTAGAGCACTCAATTGATTCTTTTGTGATACTCATAGAGACCTTTATCAAAGATCATGTCGAGGCCCGAAAAATACAAGTCGGAAAAGTAGACATCTTTGAAATAGAGCAAGACAGTTTAGAGTTGCTAAGAGAATCATGGCCAGGTTCCAGAAGGAAAGAACGAAATTGTTGTCATTATCAGATAAGTGTGTGGCAGAAACATTTACCAAGGTTTTGAACCCTTTAAATTCAGACTCCTCATGGGAATTGAAGGAGAACTTACTGTAATTCTCAGCAACAATATAGGAAGATATGCACAACCTATATACGTTGAAGATCTATATACAGGATGATCAGTTAAATCCATCATTTTCCTTATCAAGAAACTGGGTTGGTTCTCGAATAGATAAAGGAATCGTCCTGACTTTGACCATACGACACCGAGGGATCAATTTGAACCCTATCCATAATTAAGGAGGCCTCAGTCAACAGAAGGCCAGAGCAAGCCCACAATAATGGGTTACTACAGTGAAGAGAAGTAGTAGGGCCTTCTCAAATTCCACCAAAAATATAGAGGCACCAAAGATCACATAGTATAACTTCAGCATTGGTCCAGCCGAGTTAGTTTCCTCCATGAAGAATATCAAGGAAGCAAGATGGCCAAAAATAATTTGGTCCGATTCAAGTACCAGGAACGCAAGTCTATGTGTGATTATCATGGAACATATGAACAGATGTCTCGGAATTCCTGATACCTTCGGGAGGAGGTAGCTCTCCTACTTTAAAATAGTCATTTGAGAAAGTACTTAAGTGACAGAGCCGAGAACAATTATGACTAACCTAGATATGGATAGAGAGAAACCACAACCCGCTTCCCCACATCACATGGTGAACATAATTTTTAGAGGGGCCGAAGTGAGTGGGGTAACATCCGCAAAAACTAAGAAAACAAAGGTGTTCATCACACGTTAAAGAGAGCCTAGAAGACACTAGACAATGATGCAATCACCTTCGGTGATGAAGATGCAGACAGACTCACCCTTCCTCACAATGATTCTTAGGTGATATATGTCAACATGTTTAATTCAAAATTAAATGTGTGCTAATTGATCTAAGTAGCTCGGTAAACATCATCCAACTCCGGGTGCTGAAGTAAATGAAGCTGGTCGAAAAGATAATACAAGCCACAAAAATATTGGTCGGATACAACAAGGGCAGTGAAACAACTTGGGGAGAAATCAAGCTACCGATGAACATAAAGGGAGTTAAAAAAGATACTAACTTTAAAGTAATGGTAGGCGACATGGCCTACAATGCCATACACGGAAGACATTGGATCCACGCCATGAAAACGGTCCCTTCAACTTGGCAATAGGTGTTAAAGTTTCCAACTCATACCTAAAAAGTTTCACATAGATATTATGAACTTAACCACAAAATCATAAAGTCATAACTAATTAATATAAAAGATCAAGCACTTAGTATAACTAAAATACAAATAAACCTAGTGGTGTTAAGGAAATTCCTAGAGAATAGCTCGCCGCAAGAGAAATGTACGTTGTGGTTGAGCTGAGACCCCGAGAAGGAAGAGTGCCCAATAGAAATTGTAGCAATGGAGTCTCCACGGAATCCTGACCCAATCAATAGCTGGCCAACATAGGAGGGAGTCAAAGAGCAGATACTGGAAAAACACAATTATTGAGATTATTTGAAGTCCCAAAAGATACGATCTCCACCAAATTGACAGCTGAGGAGCTAGAAGAAGTATCTTCTTCATCAACTTCCCTAAAAGAAAGGTATACCTGGGTACAGTACTTAATCCCAAACTCAGGCGCAAATTTATTGAATTTCTTAAAGCTAACACCGATTGTTTTTCTTGGATACATTTAGGTATGAAAGATATCCCGCCAGATATAGTGATCCACAAGCTAAGTGTGGACTCGACTTACCCTCTGGTGAAGTAGAAAAAATTCATTCTA
This sequence comes from Datura stramonium, assembly GCA_018107945.1. Classification (NCBI taxonomy): domain Eukaryota; kingdom Viridiplantae; phylum Streptophyta; class Magnoliopsida; order Solanales; family Solanaceae; genus Datura; species Datura stramonium. The sequence continues at coordinate 99,584 of JACEIK010000985.1, read as the reverse complement.
TCTGTGCCCTAATAAGTTCGTCAAAGAAGAGGTAATGAAATTGCTAAACATAGGATCAATCCGAGAACTAAAGATACTCAGATTGGCTAGAAAATATTATAATAGTACCAAAAAAATTGAACAAGTTTAGAATGTATATTGATTTTAAAGATTTAAATAAGAATTTCCCAAAAGACTCGTTACCACTGCAGAACATTGATAAAATGATCGACATGATAGCCGGACATGAGATACTTATTTTTTGACGCGAATTCCAAGCATAATCAAATAAGGATGAACCCCGAAAACCAAGAGAAAACCTTATTTATCATAGAGTATGGAACTTATTATTATAGTGTCATGGAGAGTATGACGAGTTGGTCCTTGTATGTTATGTTTATAATGAATAAACTGAACTAAGATGACATATATATACAACCTGCCTAATAAGCCTATTGCGATACGCGACACTACGCGGCCCCCATTGCGATAGGTCATTTGGCTTGGCCTTTGGCCACTTCACTCGTTGATTCGTTTACGCCCTCGACCCTTGGCCTTTTCACGATGTACAATACATGGTAATTCAACTTATATTCTACACATACATACGGTGGATTAATCGATACAAGTAGTTGTAACATTTCTCTTCCTTCTAAGCCGCATAATTCCCTTCATAGGGAGACTTTCAAGAATAACCAATAATCAACATTAAACTCCAAATCCACGGCGCACGTTTGAATAGGACTTTTGACAAATTTGATCCATCTTCAATCACTCCTAGATTAGTTTAACCTTATCTATATATTGATGGACTAGGTCTGGTCCTAGTAGTTCTACCTCCCCAACTTTGAACCACCCAACATGAGACCTACACCTTCGCTTGTATAAGGATTTAAACAGCGCCACCTTAATACTGGCATGATTATTGTTTTTATAAGGAAATTCAATAAGAGGTAAGTGGACATCCTAATTACCCTTAAACTCCAAGGCATAACACCTCAACAATCCTCAAGAATATAAATCATATGCTAGGTCTACCCATCAATCCGAGGATGGAAAGCAATACTGAGATTAACTCGGGTATCTAACCCTTTCTAGAAGGAGTTTCAAAAGTTTATTGTATATTGAGCACCTTGATAAAATATAACAGAAATTAGGGTATCCTGCAATCTAACAATCTCTCGAATGAATAGTTTAGCATAATCCTCCTCTAAGTCAATGATTTTACCTGGTGAGAAATGCAATGACTTGGTAAGTCAATTTACAATCACCCATATTGAATCTTGTTTCTGAAAACAAAGAAGTTGTCACGCCGTGAGTTTACACCATGGATGGGACACGGTACTTGGAGTCACAAGTAACCCAAGTCAGCCTCTGGTCTATCATATACTGGCATTCTGAGTAACATGCAACTATATACAGCGGAAGTTTAAGGCAAATATATAAATACTTTTTGAGAGAAATAAAGCTGGTTCATAATATTTGAAAATATTAGAGCGAAACTACAAGTATGAAACAAACCAAATTGCGTCTGAAAGACACTATGACTGATGAGTTGCTGTGACAAGCCCCCAGCTAACTCCAAATCTAAATAGAAGGAAAGAAAATATAATTGATGTAAATAATCTCCGTCCTCGAAGAATGAGGACTCACCTACTAGGATAGCTGAGATCTTCGGTGAGCGGTCGGCTAATGAAGCTGAGATTGAGATCCTGCATCTGTATCATAAAATGATACAACATAAAAGTATGCATCAGTACTTTGAATGTACTGAGTAAGTGAGAGAAACATAACACAATGGGATAAATAAGAGAAAATGCTGAACTGAAAAGACATGCAATGACCAACTAAAGCTACTGAACTAAATAACTGAAATACTGAGGTGGTCTAAAAGACCCTGTCTGATGGTCAAAGCATGTTCTAAGTCTGGAACTCTAATCTGAATTGAACTGAAACTGGACTGAACTGACTAGTGGGGGAGTCTATAACCGACATATAACCATGTGAGCTAGACATGGAGTCTGATATACACATCCCATCGGTAGGACCCAATATACCTTTCCAGGGTATAAAGGCATGAACTGGGTGATCACAAGAGTCTGGGGATAATCTGGCCAATAATTACTGTAACCTATGGTGGAAACGTAGTTTTGGGAACCTGGGTGCGCTGGAACTCCAGTCCGCTCGGTGTTAAGTTCTATTCCCACTGGATAGTTCTAGACTAAATACTAAGTTGATTGCTCAAAATTGGGGCCCGAGAATAATCAGGGATACATATCTAAAAGCACCCTGAGAGTCTTATCGGACCATATTCTGAAACTGGGTTCTAAGACTGGTAAGAGCTACTTATCTAGAAGCGTCATAACCGTATAAAGAACAAGCTAAAATCTAAAACTGGGGTCCTAAGGCTAGTCAGAGTTGTTTATCTAAAGTTTCATGACCGCCTATTGGACCAATAAAACTGAATTCTGGATCTGATTCTGATAACTGGGAGGTACTGCTGACACCTCAGGAGTTTCTGTAGTCAAATTGATCAGCTGACATTTTATGATTGACACTGAGAATTATAACATTCTTACTAAAACTGATCTGACAATAATCTGATTTAGGTTCAATGCTACTAACTACATGGGAGTCCACAACACAAATAATTCTAAGCAAGATTTCAATATTCAAGCACTAATGCAAATTTCAAGATTTTCTAGTTCAAGAAATAGGGGTCAATTTCACTTCACAAGATTTAACATCATTTTAGTCACAAACTGGTGGAAAATATCTATAATTAACATGATATAATATTCCACATGATTCAGACGAAGTATGACTAGCAATTTCTTGACATTCAGTAATTTTCAGGGCTACCACTGATAAAGAGAAATAGGGAGGAATTTGGGGACAGAAGGGAAGAACTATTCCCTTGTTGAATTCCCCCATTCCTGGTGAAAGATCTCGAAGAATTCCTTGAGAAACTGAGGAGAAAAGGTTGCCCTAGCTCTTGCTCTGAAAAAATCTGAGAGAAGTTTTATGATATGTTTTTTGAAGTTTTAAGTGGGGAATGAGGAAAGAAACCGTTCAACCCCACTAATAAGTCTGAAAATATGCTTAAAACAACTTATTTTAAAGTTTAGAAGGGTAGGAAATTACTGAAATACCCTTGAAAACTCGCAGGGGAAAAACTGATTGTCAGTCCTCACGGGTGACCTAACGAGTCGTGGTCTGTGACCACAACTCGTGGTCACACTCATGAGGTGCACTGCCTAGAACACACTGTTGGCCACGACGAAGGACCTAACGAGTCGTGGCACCTCTCGTGGACTACACCACCTTAAACACCTTGGAGTCCTCACGGGTGACACCACAACTCGTGGTGTCCCAAACGAGTCATAGTGAGGATCCATTGGGTACATTGTCGACCTCCCCTAATTCTTGACCAAGTCCTGACCACGGGTCACCTAACGGGTCATGGCATGGACTACGACTCGTGGTGACAAGTCGTTAGGTGCTCTGCGTAACCTTTCCCGGTTTTAAATTATTCTTGACCACGGGTCATATCACGACTCGTGGGGGTTGACCATGACTCGTGGTCACACCTGTGGTCACCCATTCCTCCAAATTTACAATTAAGTCCACAGGCCTCACCACGAGTCACTTAACGACTCATGGTCACTCCCCACGGGTCACAGAACGACTCGTTCTGTGACCTGGTGTACATTTTCTAGTTTTCTCTGATTTAAGTCCTGGGTCTAGTCTTTGAGCTTCCGAGGCATTACAATGTATCCCCCTTGGAAACATTCGTCCTCGAATGTTGTAAAACACATAGGAAATAGAGAATGGCAATCTTTTATACATGAATACTGAGCATGAAGGCTGAAACTAGCGGAATAACTACCTCTGAACTAAATTTACTAACCATACACATATTCATTTACATGAAACAAATTGAGACATACGAACTAAAAGCAGTTTTGGGAAAGGAGTTGATACCTTGAACTGAAACTGAGTTGGAAGGGAACAAATGGGGTTATATAGCCATCATATCTGCTTCAGCCTCCCATGTAGCTCCCTCAACATGCTGATTTCTCCATAAAACCTTGACTGAAGCTACCTCCTTGTTCCTCATCTTACGAACCTGACGGTCAAGAATATGGATTGGGACCTCCTTGTATGAGAGACTATCTCTCACTCCCACATTGTCCAATGGCAAAATTGAAGTTGGTTCACCAATGCACTTCTTCAATAGTGACACATGGAATACTGGGTGCACAGACGCCAACTCTGAAGGTCTTTCCAGCTTATAAGCTACCTTGCCAATTTGCCTCAGAATTCTATGGGTCCCACATATCTCGGGCTGAGCTTTCCCTTCTTCCCAAATCTCATCACCCCTTTCATGGGTGAAATTTTCAGATAGACCTAGTCATCCACAGCAAACTCCAATTCTCTTCTCCTCACATCAGCATAAAATTTCTTACGGCTCTGAGTTGTTTTCAATCTTTCCCTAATGAGTTGTACCTTCTGCATAGCTTCATGAACCGAGTCTGTCCTGATTATAGGAGCTTCACCAAACTCAAACCACCCAATAGGAGACCTGCACCTCCTACCATACAATGCCTCAAACGGGGCCATCTGGATAGTGGAGTGGTAGCTGTTGTTATACGCAAAATTGATAAGAGGCAAGTGGTCATCCTAACTGCCTTAGAAATCGATCGTGCACGCTCTCAAAATATCTTCTAGGGTCTCAAAATCCGCTCAACTTGCCTATCTGTCTGCAAGTGAAAAGCGGTGCTGAGCTTGACTTAGGTACCAAGTCCCTTCTGAAAAAACTTCCAGAAATGCGAGGTGAATTGGGTACCTCTATCTGAAATAATAGATAATGGAACCCCATGAAGTCTGACCAACTCTCGAATATAAATCTTAGCATAGTCCTCAGCTAAATATGTAGTTTTAACTGGGAGGAAATGTGCTGACTTAGTCATCTGGTCTACTACTACCCAGATAGAATTATGTTGCCGACGAGTTTGAGGTAGACCCGTAATAAAGTACTTATTCACTTATTCCCACTTCCACGTGGGTATGCTGATATCCTGGGTCATACCTCACGATCTATGGTGCTCTACCTTGACTTGCTGACAGTTCAGGCACTTAGCTATGAATTCGGCGATGTCTCTCTTCATGCCGTTCCACTAGTAAATATCCCGCAAATCGCGGTACATCTTAGTAGTACCTGGGTGGATGGAGTACCTAGAGCTGTGTGATTCAGCCAATATCTACTGTCTCAAGTCACTGACATTCGGTACACACAATCTACCCTGGTAACGGAGCACACCATCTCCCCCTTTGCAGAAAGCCTCAACCTCTTTCCTGAGAACCGCTTCCTTAAGTTTAAGTAAAATGGGATCTTCATCCTGTTTGGACTTAACTTCAACAACAAAAGAGGAATCTGACCCACTTTGCATCACCACTCTACCCTTAGCTGAGTCAACCAACTGCACCCCTAACCGAGCTAGTCTGTGAGCATCCTTTGCCAATTCCTTTTTTCCTTCCTCAACATGAGCCACACTACCCATAAACACTTTGCTTAGGACATAACCATCACATTGGCTTTGCTCGGGTGATATAGTACGCTCATGTCATAATCCTTCAGGAGCTCTAACCACCTTCTCTAGTGGAGATTTAGGTCCTTCTGACTGAATACATACTGAAGGCTTTTGTGATCAGTGAAAACATCAATGTAAGCCCCGTACAGGTAATGTCTCCATATTTTTATCGCAAACACCACCGCTGCTAACTCCAAGTCATGAGTTGGATAATTCTTCTCATGAACCTTGAGCTATCTGGAGGCACAGGCTATCACTTTGCCTCGCTGCATCAGAACACAACTGAGTTCAACTATGGAAGCATTGCAGTATACTACAAACCCATCTGATCCTTCCTATAGGGTCAACATTGGAGCGGTAATGAGTCGAGTTTTTAACTCTTGGAAACTCTTCTCACACGCATCTGACCAATGAAATTTCATCTTCTTTTGAGTCATCCTAGTCAGAGGAGATGCTATGGAATAAAAGCCTTCCACGAAGCATCGGTAATAACCGGCCAAACTTAAGAAACTTCTAATTTCGGTTGGGGAGGTAGGTCTAGGCCAGTCTTTCACAGCTGCTATCTTTTGAGGATAAACTTGAATACCCTTACCCGAGACAACATGACCCAGGAAAGTCACAGACTTCAACCAGAATTTGCACTTGCTGAACTTGGCAAATAGCTGGCGGTTTCTGAGTGTCTGAAGCACTATCTTTAGGTGATTAGCATGCTCTTCCTTATTTCTGGAGTACACCAAAATGTTGTCAATAAATACAATGACGAACATATCCAGATACTTCTTGAAGACTCTGTTCATTAGGTCTATAAAGGCTGCAGGGGCATTTGTTAGTCCGAAGGACATAACCACAAACTCAAAGTGACCATACCAAGTCTTGAAAGCTATTTTCGGTATGTCACTCTCTGACTCTTAGCTGATGATACCCCGACCTGAGATCTAGAAACAGTTGGCTCCCTGAAGTTGGTCGAACAGGTCTCAATTCTGGGTAGAGGATACATTCTCTTGACTGTGACCTTGTTCAACTGATAGTAATCGATGCACATTCTGAGGGTACTGTCTTTCTTCCACACAAAAAGCATTGGAGCACCCTGGAGACAGATGTTGGGTCTAATAAATCCCTTATCAAGAAGATCTTGTAGCTGCTCCTTCAACTCCTTAAGTTCATCTGAAGCCATTCTATAAGGAGGGTGGAGATGGGCTGAGTATCTGGAATAAGGTCTATGCCGAAGTCAATTTCCCATTCAGGAGGAACTTCGGGAAGATCTTCAAGGAACATGATAACACTCAAACCACACCTCCTACTGAAGTATGAAACGGACGTTGTCAATAAAGAACCCAACTAGAGGTTGGGGTCTAACCTATAGGGAATATGGGAGAACTAGATTACAGCCGGTAAGTGAACTTGTGAGGTAGTTACTTCAAAATTGGGGGGTTCTAAAGAAAATCAATAATAAAAACAATTATCAAAATTATGGTTTTGAATCATTATTAAAGGATAACTAGGGTTTGTGATCCCATGAGTTCATAACTGCATTGGGTATACACTCGTGATTATCACCACTACTTACTTATAGAACTGATAACTTAGGTTCATTCAAACGAACGACCAGTTCCTATTGAATGACTATACTCAATCACTCGACCAAGTCTCATGAGTGGTTTCAAACTATCCGTTATCACTAAGTTCTAGATTTAACTATCCTGCGACTACAACTTAAGTTAATACAATGCTTATCAAAATCAAGGCTCTTTTGTAATTCTCTTTTCCTAATCTCTACCTCTTAATCCTAAGCAAGTAAAGAATTCGGGCATGTCCTAACGTTGCGCACCGTTAAGAAATGTTTAAGCATGAAGAGAATATAATATAAGTATCTTGTATTGGTTCCAAAATCACTTTGTGAAACCCTAGCTTGTTAATCCACCATGGTTCCCACAACCCTAGCTATGGAGGTTTTAGCCTCTCATAGTTGTAGGGTTGTGAATTATATTCATGATCAAGAACATAAATCAATACTTACAAGAATGAATGAGAAAAATACTTCCTTTAATTAATCACCAAAATCTTGAAGAACAAGTAGCAAGAACAAGAAGAATTCAAGAAAAGGCTGATCACAAGTTGAATCAACTCAATTCTCTCTTTCTCCCCTCAAAATCTCTTCTCTCTCCATCCTCTTTTCTTGTATTTTATTCTGTACAGAAAAATAAAACCTAAAATGTATTTATACAAACATAAGAATCCTTTTACTAGGCTAACATGATGAATTTCCATATCTGGTTCCGCAGTCGCCATGAGCCAACCTACGATCTGTAGCTTCCTCTTGTACCTTACATGGTTGGTTGAATTTTGGATAAGTGTTGAATCCTGGTACTATTCGTACCGCCTTCCTACGACCCGTACTGAGCTCCCGTGGTTTGATTTTGAAACTTCAGAATTCTTCTGAAGTTCATCACGACCGTCATGGTACGACTCGTACATTCTTCCTATAGGTCGTACTTTCTTTCTATAGCAGGAGTCAGCCTCTTATGCAAATCTTCTGGATTTTGTCACGACTTCAACACCACGACTCGTACCAGCTTGGTACGACTCTTACTGAGACTCATACATTGCATCTCTTCAATTATAGCCTTCTGCAACTTTTCATGGCCATCAGTACGGCTCGTAGGACCTTCCTACAGCTCATACTGTGGTCTGCAGTTTGAGCATATTTTGCATATTTCAGGCTTTCTTTTTTAATTTTTAGGTCCAACACCAATTTATCCTGCAACCAAAGGAACAGTACCTTATATCCACATAAACACACCTAAGTCCATGCTATTTTCTTAGTTTTGAGCGTCAAAAGTGCGTAAATCCATAGCACATCAGAACACATCTGGAAATTCGCTGACAACAGGGGCTGACTTGATAGTTGGGGTCTCAGAGTTGGAATCCTTGACCCAAACTAGATGGTAAATACATCCCTTAGATATGAGCTTCCTGGCCTTAAGGTAGGAAATAAACCTGCTCTTAGGCGCTGAACTACTACCCGTCCATTCTAGAGCTGGCTCATTAGGGAACTGAAACCTGACGACCCTAGTTTTGCAATCGACTGAGGCATAACTTGAGTGTAACCAATCCATGCCAAGAATAAGGTCAAATTCAACCATGTCTAACTCTACCGGGTCAGCTGGAATGACTTTATTGAAGACTGAGATTGGGCAGTTTTTATACACCCAGCTGGCTCTAACTGACTCGCCAATTGGGGTGGAGACTGAAAATGATTTTGAGAGGACCTCTTGACTGATATCAAACTGAACTGCTACGTAGGGAGTAACAAATTATAGTGTGGCCCCCAGATCAAGTAGGGAATATACATCTAGGTGGAAAAGATGTAAC
>JACEIK010000985.1:51474-70496 GCA_018107945.1 Datura stramonium | reverse complement strand
ATTACGCGATTATAAGAAAGTTTATAGGATAGAACATGGAGAAATTTTGAAAAATTGAGAAAGTTTAGCCCTAGGGTTCTTCAACCTAAATCATCAATTTCAAGGAAAAAATGTTATAAAAATTCGATTTTGGTTAATGTTATGGAATCCTCTCAGCAAGGAGAATCTGTTGGTGGTCATAGTTCGGGAATTCTGTCCCATTGACCAGAGTTGACTTTTTCGATCAAATCTTTTACTGTGAATTTGACTTTTGTTAAAAATTAAGCAAACTTCTATGGAAGGATTTTTGACCATTCTAAACCCATTTTTGTGTATTTTTAGGTGATCCGAAAACTAGAGATCATATGTCTGAAATATTGGAAAGTGTGCTTGAGTTGTAAATTTGAGGTAAGTGAGACTTTAAGCTTTGGGGCTTGCTTTTTAAACCTTTTTTAAAAATTATGTTTTGTCTGCCTGGTCCATGTGTTGGGACATACGTGTACTTGGCAGAATCATTGGTCTTTAACCAACCGCATATGTGTTACTTTGAGAAAAATATTCCTTTAAGGAAAATTATTTCATAATTGATTTGTGGTGTGGCGTGGTCTCGTACCATGGCGTTGGGGCGTTGGATATCCTTCCTTCGCTGCCGTGATATAGTTACTAGGGGCATACATGCGCTACCTTAGCATGTTAGGGTCCTTGTACTTGCTGCCCTAGTATACTATTGGGGCATTATATATGCTGTCGAGGGCTAGTCGGGGTGTTAGGTTGATCTCTTTCTCTGTCGTTTGACAAGTCCTGAGTGTGAGTTGCATTGATATATAGTGATATTGTTGAACATTTTTTTGGACTTTACTGAGTTTTATATTTTGGAAATATATTGTTGTGCATATTATTTTTTTGTGCTCGTTGTGGTTGCATTTTCTAAAACTTGTTCCAGGGGTATTAAGTGACGGGTCAAGGATCTTACTGAGTTATATTTATATATATATATCTCACTCCTTATTTACATGTCTATGCAGATTCTGTCACGGGAGGTGAGACTAGTGGCTGACGAGTCCATTCGCGTAGATTCTGTTGCTGAGGTGAGCCTTCACATCGATTCGTGGAGGCTATCATTTCTACTTTATCTACTCTTTATATATATTTTATTTTCTTGGGGTTTTCATGCCCGACAACTAAACTCATGTAGCTCTTGTAGATGCTCCATGGTCTTAGTGTGGGATTTGGACTAGAGATACACTACTTAAACGGTCTTGTGCTTTCTTATACATTGAGACTTGATTTTGGTTGGATAATCATTTTATTTTTATGAATATTAATGTGTTTGGAGTTGCATATATTTTATTTCAATGCTTATAGAAAAGGGTTAAGTGTTTGGAAAAATAGGTTCGCCTGGCAGTGGTGTTAGCGGGTGCCAGTCACGTCTTGGGGGGTATTTTGGGATGTGACAAAGTTGGTATTAGAGCTCAGACTTTAAGTCTTGAGTCATGGAGCAATTTTTAATAGAGTCTTGTTCATGGGTATGTAGGCGCGCATACTTATGACCTCGAGGCTACCGAACATTTAGGATGTTTTCCCTTCTTTCATTTTTTATTCGTGTGTTGAATTGATTCAAGTCCAATCTTGAAGTATTTATTTCCCAAATGATTAAGAAATGTGCGTCTTCATCTGCTAGTATATCAATGGTACCAGTTGGACGGGGTGCTGGGCATGGTACTACCCCCGGTGGTAGTCGAGCTGGGGCCCATCAAATAAGGGTTACCATGTATTACTTAGTCAGAGTTTTGAACAATTTTTACGATAGATTCATTCCCTTGAGCAAACAAGATGACATGAGACATCAGTTTAATAACCTACGCCAGGGAGATATGACAGTTACAAAGTATGAGGCTAAGTTCACTGAGTTATCTAGGTATGTTCCGTTTTTAGTTGAAGACTCGAGGGAGAAGGTAAGACGATTCATGGATCGACTTGAGCATCGTTACTGTGGTTTTGTGATACGAGATGTGCAAAGTGGCACCTATTCAGATGTAGTTGACACTGACCTCTATTGTGAGTCCTATTTAGAAATGGAAAAAGCTGAGCAAGAGAGCAAAAAGGCACGTAACACATACGAATTTAGTGGTGCTCCATCTGGGGGAAAAATGGCCATCATCGTGGTCAATCTAGGCCTACGTAGTCATAGTCAGTGGTACAGTCTTCGAGAGGTGATAATACAGCTAGACAGAGTCAACAACAGATGTAGACAATGGGTAACAACTCATATCAGTCAAGTCCATATCAGAAATTTCCTAATTGTGGTATGCATCATGGTGGTCATTGTTATGGGGTTGCTGGTCCTTGTTTTACTTGTGGTGAAAAGGGACATATTGCTAAATATTTTCCTAAATGGAACTCTGGTACTATTCAGGCTATGACACATCTACTGGGAACTGCTACAGGTACACTTGCTCAGCTCAGCAAGCTAGGGCCGCTTAAAAGGGTGCTCATGGACAGGGTCGACAAGATGCACAGGTTGCTCAGGGAGCAGGTGGACCACCGATATTCTTCGCTATGGCCAAAAAGGATGTCAAGGCATCTAATATAGTAGTCACAAGTATTATCATTTTAATTTCTCATGGGGCACATGCTCTCATTGATCCGGGTATGTATTCGTATGTATCTCCATCTTTTGCTATATTCTTAGAATGAAGAGTTGAGTCTCTTATTTTGCCATATATGATTCTGACCCCAGTGGAGGAGACTTTGGCAGTGGATAGAGTTTACAGAGACTGTGTGACATCTATTCAGGATAGGGACATCGTAGTTGATCTACTAGAGTTACCCATGTCTGACTTTGATGTGATTATGGGTATGGATTGATTGTCATCATTTTATGCTTTGTTTGATTGCTATGCTAAGCTTATATGTTTTAATTTTCATGTATAACCACCTTTAGTGTGGAAAGGCTTGACTCATATGACCCAAGGAAAGATAATATCTTATGTAAAGGCACATCAAATGATTAATCATGGGTGTTTGGGTTTTATTTCTATCGTTCATGATACTCGAGCGAAGGATATTCCTATTGACAGTGTTCCTATTGTTCGAGAATTTGTTGATGTATTTCCAGAAGATTTGCCTGGGCTACCCCCACTAAGAGAAATTGAGTTCAGCATTGATTTAGTCCCAGGAACTCAACCTATTTCTATTCCTCCATACCGCATGGCTCCAGTTGAGTTGAGAGAACTGAAGGTTCAACTCCAAGAGCTACTTGATAAGGGGTTCATCAGGCCTAGTGTATTTCCTTGGGGTGCACCTATGTTATTTGTGAAAAATAAAGATGGTACAATGAGAATGTGCATTGATTACAAATAATTGAATAAGGCGACTATCAAGAATAAATATTTTTTGCCTCATATTGATGATTTATTCAATCAGCTACAGGGTGCTACTCACTTTTCCAAGATTGACTTGAGATCAGGTTACCATTAGCTGAGAATCAAGACCGAGGATATCTTAGATATGGGCACTTTGAATTTTTGGTGATGTCTTTCGAGTTGGCTAATGCACTTGCAGCATTTATGGACCTCATAAATAGGGTATTCAAGCCATACTTAGACCATTTTGTTATTGTGTTCATTGATGACATTCTGGTCTACTCTTAGAGTGAGGCAGAACATGAACAACACCTGAGAGTTGTGTTACAAACACTTAGAGAACGAAATCTTTATGCCAAGTTCTCAAAATGTGAGTTCTGGTTGGGCACAGTTCCCTTTTTGGGACACGAGTGTCACGGGATGGAATCCAAGTTGATCCAAGAAAGATTGAAGCGGTTTGAGATTGGCCTCGACCTAGTACTCCTACAGAGATACTTAGCTTCTTTGGACTAGTTGGATATTACAGAAGGTTTGTGGAGGACTTCTCAACAATAGCCACTCCATTGACACTTTTAACTCAAAAAGGTGTAGTATTCAAATGGTATGATGGATGTGAAGAAGGTTTTCAGAAATTAAAGACCTCATTAACTACGGCTCCGATTTTGACGTTACCTACAGTTGATGTGGTGTCACCATTTATTGTGATGCATCTCGAGTCAGATTGGGTTGTGCCTAATGTAGAATGGTAAAGTGGTGGCATATGCGTCTCGACAACTAAAGATTCATGAGAAGAATTGTCCGACTCACGACTTGTAATTGGCCGCAGTCATATTTGCACTAAAGATCTGGCATCACTATCTTTATGGTGAGCCACGTGAAATCTATACTGATCATAAGAGTCTACAATACATACTCAATAAAATAGATTTGAATCTGAGACAATGATAATAGTTAGAGTTACTTAAATATTATGATCTTACCATTTTGTATCACCCTGGGAAGGCGAATGTGGTGGCGGAAGCCTTGAGAAGAAAGTCTATAGGTAGTTTGGCCCAATTCGCTGTTGAAAAATGATCTATGGTTATGGATATTCAGGCATTGGACAATCGGGGAGTTCAAATTGATCAGACAGTGCTAGGAAAGTTACTAGCAGGTATGGTGGTAAAATCGTCCTTAGTTGGACAAGTCAAGAGTTACCAATATGAATATCCTTACCTTGCTAGACTATGAGATCAAGTGTAGGATGAGGGCGTTAAGTCATTCTCTATTGATGGTGAAGGCGTGCTTCGTCGACATGGTAGATTTTGTATTCCCATTATGGGTGATGTGAAACAACTGACTCTTGAGGAGGCTCATAGTTCATGATACTCCATTTACCCAGGTGCTACAAAAATGTATCAAGACTTGCGTGGATTGTACTGGTGGAAGGGTATGAAGGCTGATATTTTGAAGCATGTGAATAGTTGCTTAAATTGTCAGCAAGTCAAGTATGAGCATCAAAAACCTGGGAGAGTAATGTAAAACTTGATTATCCCAGAGTGGAAGTGGGAGAGAATTATTATGGATTTTGTTGTTGGGTTGCCAAGTACTTTCAAGAAACAAGACTCAGTTTGGGTGATTGTAGACAGACTCACAAATTCTGTACAGTTCATTCCAGTACGAGTTACTCATACTGCAAAGTAGTTAGCAGATATTTACCTTCGTGAGATAGTTTGGCTTCATGGTGTGCCTATTTCAATAATATCTGATTGAGGTGCATAATTCACTGCTGAGTTTTGGAAGTCTTTTAAGAAGTCATTGGGTTTGCAAGTCGAGTTGAGTACAACTTTTCATCCGCAAACCGACAGACAGTCTGAACGGGTTATTCAAATCTTGGAGGACATGCTTAGGGCTTGTGCGATCGATTTTGGTGGCCATTGGGATGATCAATTTCCTTTGGCAGATTTTTCTTATAATAATAGCTACCAATTGAGTACACAGATGGCGCCGTTTGAGGCTCTATATAGTTGCAAGTGTCATTTTCCAGTTGGATGGTTTGAAGCTGGTGAAACACAATTATTAGGTCTAGATCTAGTTCAGTAATCTTTGGAGAAAGCTGCATTGATACGAGAACGACTTAAGACAGCACAAAGTAGACAAAAGTCCTATGTAGATAAGAAAGTCCGTGATATGGAGTTAATGAAGGGTAAGAAAGTATTTCTAAAATTTCCCCCTATTAAAGGAGTTATGAGATTTGACCGTAAAGGTAAGTTAAGTCTTAGATATATTGGTCCTTATGAGATTTTGAATTGGATTGGGTTGGAGGCGTATAGACTTGCCTTACCTTCGAGATTGTCCGTTGTTCATCCTGTGTTTCACATGTCCATGCTTAGATGATATGTTCATGATGATAGTCATAAGATCCAACCAGAGGATGTGGAACTTGATGAGAATTTGACTCATGAGGAAGGTCCAATATCTATTATTGATAGGCAAGTGCGACAATTGAGGTCCAAGAAGGTGGCTTCCGTCAAATTGTTATGGCGCAATCATCCAACTGAGGAGGCCACTTGGGAGTATGAGGCGGACATGCAAGATAGATATCCTCACCTATTTGACATTATAGGTATGATTCTGAGCCCGTTCGAGGATGCACGTTATTTTTAGAAAGGGAGAATGTAATAACCCTAATTTAATAAAGGGCTATTCAGTAATTACGCAATAAAAGAAAAGAAAAATAATAATTTAAAATAATTTATAATAATAATAATAACAATGGGAAAATCCCAATTGAACTAGAAAAATAAAACACTATTTCTGTTGGAAAAACAGAAACGCGTCAGGAAAAAAAATTATAACGCAGAAGAGGAGGGAAGAATGGAAGAGAAAAGAGAAGAAAAGAGGAGATAAAAATAAGGATTTTTGATCTAAAGAATCAAGGTAGTGATCCTAATCTTTTTCTTGAGTTTATTACGCGATTATAAGAAAGTTTATAGGATTGAACATCGAGAATTTTTGAAGAATTGAGAAAGTTTAGCCTTAGGGTTCTTCAACCTAAATCATCAATTTGAAAGGGAAAACGTTATCAAATTTCAATTTTGATTAATGTTCTGGAATCCTCTCATCAAGGAGAATCTATTGGTGGTCATAGTTCGGGAATTCTGCCCCATTGACCAGAGTTGACTTTTTCCATCAAACCTTTGATCGTGAGTTTGACTTTTGTTAAAAATTAAGCAAACTTATACCGAAGGGTTTTTGACCATTCTAAATCTATTTTTTTGTAGTTTGAGGTTTTTCCATCAAACCTTTGATCGTGAGTTTGACTTTTGTTAAAAATTAAGCAAACTTATACCGAAGGGTTTTTGACCATTCTAAATCTATTTTTGTGTAGTTTGAGGTGATCTGGAGACCTGAGAGCATAGTTCTGACATATTAGAAAGTATGCTTGAATTATAAATTTAAGGTAAGTGAGACTTTAAGCTTTGGGGCTTGCTTTTTAAACCTGTTTTAAAAATTATATTTTGTCTTCCCGGTCCATGTGTTGGGACCAGCGTGTACTTGGTAGAATCGGTGATCTTTAACCAACCGCATATACGTTACTTTGAGAAAAATATTTTTAAGGAAAATTATTTCATAATTTGTGGTGTGGCGTGGTCTCGTACCATGGTGTTGGGGCGTTGGATATCCTTCCTTTGCTACCGTGATATAGTTACCAGGGGCATACATGCACTACCTTAGCATGTTAGGGGCCTTGTTCTTGCTGCCGTA
Organism: Datura stramonium; assembly: GCA_018107945.1. Lineage (NCBI taxonomy): Eukaryota > Viridiplantae > Streptophyta > Magnoliopsida > Solanales > Solanaceae > Datura > Datura stramonium. The sequence goes on along the minus strand of JACEIK010000985.1, from coordinate 63,405 downwards.
GTATACTATTGAGACATTATATATGCTGCCGAGGGCTAGTCGAGTTATTAGGTTGATCTCTTTCACTGCCGTTTGACAAGTCCTGAGTGTGAGTTGCGTTGATATATATATATATATATATATAGTGATCTTGTTGAACATTTGTTTCGACTTTACTGAGTTTTATATTTTGAAAATATATTGTTGTGCATATTATTTTTTTGTGCTCGCTGTGGTTGCATTTTCTAACACTTGTTCCAGGGGTATTAAAGTGGTGGGTCGAGGATCTTACTGAGTTATATTTATACACAACTTACTCCTTTCTTGCATGTCTATGCTAATTTTGTTACGGGAGGTGAGACTAGTGGCTGACGAGTCCGTTCGCGTAGATCTTTTGCTGAGGTGAGCCTTCACATCGATTCTGGAGGCTATCATTTCAGCTTTATCTACTCTTTATATATTGTCTTTTATTTAGATTTGCATGCCCGACATCTAAACACAAGTAACTCTAGTAGATGCTCCATGGTATTTTTGTGGAATTTGGACTAGAGATACACTACTTAAACGGTCGTGTGCTTTCTTATAAATTGAGACTTGATTTTGGTTGGATAATTCATTTCAATTTTATGACTATTGATGTGTTTGAAGTTGCATATTTTGTATTTCAATGCTTATAAAACAGGGTTAAGTTCTTGGAAAAATAGGTTCACCTGGCGATGGTGTTAGTGGGTGCCAGTCACGTCTAGAGGATATTTTAGGACGTGACAAATTAATAGAGGAGCGAAGAATAAAGAGGAGCGCAGAATAAAGAGGAGCTTATAACAAAGAAATTTTCGGATTAAAACTGTAATGTTCAAATGCCTTGAAAAGAGAGGAGAGTACTGCTTTTTATAGTAGAGAATGAGAGATTAATGAAAGGGGAGAGAATTAGGAGAACCAATCAAAAAGAAAATTTGTTTATTAAATAACCAAATCAAAGCAAAATCTATAAAAGGCTAACTGAATTTTACCAATATACATACGTACTGACCTGTTAAGGGAAAGAAAGAAACTAGTCACATGAGTTTTCCTTAAACAAAATCAATTAAGTATAAACTAATAAATAGTGGATATGAATAAAATGGAAAGAGAATAACCAATTATATGTATCAAGAAAGGCAGAATCAAATTAAGAAACTATTTTCTTCAATTAATAAAATCATAGTAAAATCTTTAAAGAATAAACCTTTTACTATGACTAGGAGCATAAAAAAGAGAGAAAAGAATTAGTCAAATAAAGCTTTATTTAATTAAGGCAAGTAATACGGCAAGAGTATTTTGACAGAAATTAATAAATTAGCCGTCTCACAAATATATTTAAGGAAATAAATAAATATTAAGCTACCATAAATTTGCATATAGAACAATTGTATTTACTTGGGGAAAAGGTAAAAGAAATATGGAAATAATCACGGTAATTATAATAGAAAATCAAGACATAAAATAATTTATTAGACTTAGTTAGAGTAAGAAATTGTATTAGTTAAAAAGAGATTTTTCATAAATCAATAAGTACTAAATTACTCCATATTCTGCTACATAAAGTTCTCATTACCATATTAAAAATATTTTACACATGATTTAGTCTTGATATGGGAGGGAAGAAAATTAATTATTAATTAAATAAATTCTATCCCGTACCTAAATTACGGAATTCAAATTAAGCACATGACTTAATTTATTCTTGCTTGATCGAGCAGGGGGGGGGGGGTTAAACAATCACAAGTTCACATCAAAGGTGCCAACGAATCAAAGTTGCATAAGCAGGAAAACAAAATTGTCAAGATCTTCTAAACATAATGGAGCATGTGTCAACAAGTAAGATAGAATTCCGGACAAACGGAGAAAAGAGAACATCAAAACATTGATTTTATATGTACGCATAGATATAATTTCACAAAAGCAAAATCCATCGATAACAAAACATGTCGAGTCAAATAACAGTGATTTTCAGATGCAAGTAATAGCTTAACACATGATTTTCAAAACAAGTAATAGTTTAACACATGTTTTAGGGTTAAACATAAATAGAAATCATATGAATGATTTATGGCTTTCATGTTATTTTAACAGCAAGCACAAATAATAATCGAGACAATTTCAAACAAAAAAATTACCAGCAAACATAATTAAAAGAATTAGATCTAGTTAGTAATGAAAGAGAGGCGATTTCAAAATCAGCGAATCGACCACGATCTGCCCAAAATTGAAAAAGGATAAATGATATAGAGAACATAGTTGAAATGTAGGAGAGAGGGATTTTATCAAAAAAACCAAACCACGGACAAATTCTTATGAATATGTCCCAAACCTTTGCAGTTTAGATCTGGAGCTCGTTGGGTCGTTTGTGGTGGCTGGAGAACCACGGTGACGGGGAAGATGAAGAATATGGAGCGGAGGGGAGATCTGGTGGTGTTTTGGGTGGTGGCTGTCTGGGGTTGGCAAGGTGTTGACGGCTGTGGTTTCTATTTGGTTGGCACAGAGGAGAGGTCTATGCTGCTATTATCGTCCAATGGAGAGAATAGCAAGGGGCAGTGATGTTTTGTCAAAGTCAGAGGCGGAAGGGTCTTAGATGCGAGAGAGGATTGTAGGTTTTTGGTGATAGAAGGAGAGGAAGGAAAGAGAGGGAAAGAGGACTGGTTTCGTCTAAGTTCATGGAGGGAATGGGTGACCGGAGGTGGTTTCGATTTCTGGAAGGAGATGAGAGGGAGAGAGGAGATAGGGGAGGTCAAAATTGGGTGTTAACAACTGCCCCTTCTTTGCTCGGGAATGAAGGATGAATTGGTGAGCAAAGAACATTGACCTAGTGTCCAATTTTGTCTGATCAAGGAATAATCTCGATGGGGCTGGACAAAAGGAAATAAGAGTTGTGAAAATATCATGACTGAGACTTCAGTATCAAGTCGCCTACATATCTCGGGTTTATAAGAACCAGGCCGCGTGAAGTTCTAGATTTAGGGACAAACGAAATCACTAAATGAGATTGATAATGTGAAGCTGGAAAAAAGAATGGAGGTAATGCGATTTGACAAGCTTTAGAATGGATTTCAAGGTGAGAATATGGCTCGAGTTAATGCAATGAAATAGTAATAAGTTTGGAAAATAAAGCGCTATGTGTCTTCATATCGTAGCTCGTTCAACTTCGGTATTCACGCAAACAAAATAATTAAATCATAGGCATCAAACACTCTAGAGAATAACCAACATAAAACTTAAACATGATAAAAGTTCCCTTTAGACAATGAGATTTCGCTTCGAGACAATAAAGATGACGTCTCTAAGCCATGATATCTTAGGCCATGATAAGCAAAATAAGCCCTTCGGCCATGAAATGATGTCTGCAGGCCATGCAAAATGATTCCTTTAGACTATGATGCCTTAGGAGCATGATAAGCAAAAATTAAATCCTTAGGCCATGAAATGATGTTTGCAGGACATGAGAGATGATGTCTTTAGACTATGACGCCTTAGGAACATGATAATAGGAAAGTAAATCCTTAAACCATGAAATAATATCTGCAGGCCATGAAACAATACCTTCAGACCATGACACCTTCAGATGAGTAAAAGAATGATAATTTAAAGAAAGTAAATTATTTGAGGGCCTAAGTAACTCAATTGGCAGCTCTGTGGTTTATTCGGGCTTGATGCAGGTAAATCATATGGCTCAAAATGCAAATAGTGGGCTCAGTACATATAATGGGCTCAATGCAAATCATTGGTACAAAGTGCAATAACGGGCTCAAAGGCATATGTCGGGCTCAAAAATGTAAATAACGGACTCAAAATGCAATAATGGGCTCAAAGGCATATCGCGGGCTCAAAAATGTGAATAACGGGCTCAATACATATAACAGGCTCAAATGAATATCACAGACTCAAAACGTATATCAAGGGCTCAAAATGCATATAACGGGCTCAAATATATATCACGAGCTCAAAATGCAATCATGGGCTCAAATGCAATAATGGGCTCAAAATGTATATTAAGGGCTCAAAATGTATATAATGCGCTCAAATGCATTTCACGGGCTCAAAATATATATCACGGGCTCAAAATGCATATCACGGGCTCAAAATACATATAATGGGCTCAATTGTATATCACGAACTCAAAATATATATCAAGGGCTCAAAATACATATAACGAGCTCAAAATGCATATCACGGGCTCAAAATGCACATCACGGGCTCAAAATGCATATAATGGGCTCAACCATATATCACGGGCTTACAATGCATATCGTGGGCTTACGATGCAAATAACGGGCCAAAAATGCAATAACAAGCTCAAAATGCAATAATGGGCTCAAAATGCATATAACGGGCTCAATGCATATCAAGGGGAAAAATGCAATAACAGGCTCAAATAACAATTAAAAGGCTCAAGATGAAACCACAGGCTAAAAAATAACAATAAAGCTAAAAAATAAATCAACTGGTTCAAATAATAACTAAAGAGCTAAAAATATAAACCTTACAACTCAGAAACAAATGCACGGGCTCAAGTAACCACTAAAGGGCTCAAGTAATGGGCTTGAATACAAATATAAGGCCCGAAATAAAATCATAGGGCTCAAAATTACGGGAGCAATATGTAAATCATAGGGCTCTTAATGAAGGACTAGAAACAAACGAATAGGGGCACAAAGGGTAGAGTGACTTAGCTTTGTGCCACTTTTGCGAACAAGATGTCCTCCATTGTTGCCTTTTGCACTTTGCTACTTTTGTATTCAAAGAAAAATTATTAGTTTGTAAAGGGAGCTTGATCTGTACATTTGTCTTGTAGCTTCCATTTCTACTAGAAACTTGTTGTTGAACTTCGTCCAGGTATCCGCTCGGGCACAAGGTTTAAATAAAAAGCATACTTTAAAAATAGTTTAGTAAAAGTAAAAGTAAAGGCTGAAGTATGTAAGAAAAATCTAGTTAAATTATAAGCCATGACATGTTTTGAAACTGTACAACGTCCTTTTTGAGAAATAATCCCTTGAACTCTGATGAAATTTTGAGATTCTTCTCAAAATTTCTGTCCCAGTGTAGAACATGACGTAGATTTCCTTGCAATTAACGTAACGTTGTGAATTTTTGAGGTCCCCTAAAAAATTTTGCCCCAGTTTGCAGCTTGTTAACTATATCACTATAGAAAAACCTGATAGAATTTTTGAGATCCTCTCAAAAATTCTGCCCAGTTCAAAGTCAATAAAAGGAGAAAAAGGAGATTTTATTAAGATATAGACTGAGTCCCACAGGGACGCCTACGTATCCCTCTTAAACAGGAATCAAGTCAAATGTAGTTCAGATTACAAAGCAAAGCATAAAATAAACTCCAACTCTAAATATAATATCTCTTTACAACATCTGAATTGATAGGCTTGGGACAAATTTCACCATCCATCTCTGCTAAGATAAGTGCTCCTCCTGTCAGCACTCTATGGACAATGTAATGACTCTACCAGATAGGTGAGAACTTTCCTTTAGCCTCATCTTAGTGCGGGAAAGTCTGCTTCAAAACCAACTACCCAGGTGTAAAGAGTCTTGGTCGAACGTTCTTGTTGAAGGCCTTAGTCATCCTATTTTGATAAAGCTGACCATGGCAGACTGCGTTTACCCTCCTATCATCGATGAGTACTAACTGCTCAAACCTGCTTTGTACCCATTCTGCTTCTTGAATAATTCTTAAGAAAGGTATTTCTACCCAGCTGGTATCACCGCCTCATTACCATACACCAACATATGAGGCGTAGCTCCAGTAAAAGTTCGAAGAGTGGTACGATATCTCGACAAAGCGAAGGGCAGCTTCTCATGTCAGTGTCTACAATTGTCGATCATCGTATGCAATATCCTCTTGATGTTCTTATTCGCGGTCTCCACGACTCCATTCATCTGTGGCTTATATGCAGTAGAATTATGATGCTTGATTTTGAAGCTTTCACATGTCGCTCTCATCAAGTCACTATTGAGATTAGCACTGTTATCAGTAATGATAGACTCAAGTACCCCAAATTAGCAAATAAGATAATCTCGAACAAAATCCGCCACCACTTTCTTCGTGACAGACCTGTAGGAAGTAGCTTAGTTTGATGAAATAGTTGATGGCAACCAGAATGAACCTATGTTCGTTAGATGCTGTAGGTTTAATGGGACCAATGACATCCATTCCACAAGCGGCGAACGACCAAGGTGATCTCGTGGCATGAAGCTTGTTGGGAGGAGCTTGAATCATGCCTGCATGGTTTTGGCACTGATGGAACCTTTGCACATTTTTGATACAATCCGTCCCCATACTCAACCAGAAGTAGGCATCTCTCAAAATATTCATCGCCAAAATGAAACCATTCATGTGAGGCCCATAAGTTCCAGCACGGATCTCCTCAATCAAATTTGTTGCCTCCTTGGTATCCACACATCTCAGCAATCCAAAATCAGGGGTCCTCCTATAAAGGATTTCTCCGTGTAGGAAAAATTGGTTGGCCAACCTCTGAACTGTGCGTTTTTGAACACATGTGGCATTCTCAAGGTAACTTTCACTTTTCAAATATCCTTTGATGTCGGCGTACCACGGCTCACCATCTGACTCTTCTTGAACATGAAAACAATAAGCAAGTTGCTTGTGTATATGAATGGGAATATGATCAATGTAGTTCTTATCGGGATGTTGGATTATTGAGGACAGTGTGGCCAAAGCATCAACGAACTCATTCTGCACTCGTGGAACATGTCTGAACTCTATCTTGATAAAATTTTTACACAACTCTTGCACACAGTGCATATAAGACAAGATCTTTGTTTTCTTCATGGCCCATTATCCTCTTACTTAATGCATAAACAAAATTGAATCTCCAATCACCAATATTGACTGCACATTCATGTCAACTTCCAATCGAATACCCAGGATGCAAGCTTCATACTCGACCATGTTGTTAGTACAGGGAAATCGAAGATTAGTTGATACAGGGTAATGCTTTCCAGTCTCTAACACCAACATAACTCCAATACCCACTCCTTTGAAATCGGTGGCTCCATCGAAGAACAACCTCCAACCATCATATTCTTAAGCAATATCTTCGCCTATGAATGCTACCTCCTTATTGGAAAAGTACGTCTTTAGAGGTTCATACTCATTGTCCACAGGGTTTTTTGCTAGATGATTTGCAAGTGTCTGACCCTTTACTGCTTTCTGTGTGACATAGACAATGTCAAACTAGCTCAATAGTATCTGCCATTTAGCCAGCTTTTCTGTTGGCATGGGATTTTGGATGATGTACTTCAGCGGATCCATTCTGGAGGTCAAATAGGGCGTGTAAGTAGATAGATAGTGCCTCAATTTCTGAGAAACCCAAGTCAAATCGCAACACATCCTTTCAAGAAAGGTATATCAAGTTTCATACGGTGTGAACTACTTGCTCAAATAATATATTGCTTACTCTTTCCTCCCTATCTCGTCATGTTTCCCCAAAACACAACCAAAGGCATTTTCTAGCAGGACAGATACAAAAGCAGAGGTGTTCCCTATTTTGGTGGAACTAGAATTGGAGTCTTTGATAGATAATCCTTGATCTATCGAAAGCCTATTGACATTCGGGATTCCATTCTGTAGTGGCATCTTTTTTCAGTAACTTGAAAATAGGTTCACAGATTACTGTCGATTGGGTAATAAAATGGCTAATAGAGTTAAGTCACCATAAGAATCTCCTGACTTCCTTCTTGTTCTTTGGTGGTGGGAGCTCTTGGATGGCTTTGATCTTAATTATATCCAACTCAATACCCCGACGGCTGATAACAAATCCTAATAATTTTCCCGCGGGAAAACCAAATGCACACTTTGCTGGATTCAACTTCAAATTATACTTTCGCAGTCTGTCGAAGAACTTTATGAGGTCATCCAAATGATTTGAACTTATCTTTGATTTGATGATGACATCATCCACATAAACCTCAATCTCCTTATGGATCATGTCCTGAAAGATAATGGTCATGGCCCTCATGTAAGTAGCTCCAGCATTTTCAACCCAAATGGCATCACCTTGTAGCAATATACGCCCCATGGTGAAAGAAAAGTAGTTTTCTCGATATCTTTATCATGCATTCCAATTTGATGATAACCAACGAAGCAATCCACAAATGACTACATCTCATGCTTTGCATAGTTATCAATGAGGATGTGGATGTTCGGCAACGGAAAGTCATCTTTTGGGATAGCTTTGTTGAGGTCTCTATAATCCACACAAACTCTGACTTTTTCTTCCTTCTTTGACACCGACTCGATATTGGCTAACATAGTAGGATACTCCACCACTTTAAGAATTCTAGCATCAATCTGCTTAACCTCTTCCTTATTGATTTTCAAACTCATGTCGAGTTTGTACTTCCTTGGATTTTGCTTGATGGGAGGATATGATGGATCAGTAGGAAACCTATGTGCTACTATGGAATGGCTAAGTCTAGTCATGTCAGCATAGGACCAGGCAAAGACGTCCTTGTATTCTTTTAGAAACTGAATGTAGTCCTAATCTCATCTTTCGACAAATAAGTGCTGACCTGGGTATCCTTGGGTATCTCTGCATCCTCCAGGATTACAACCTTTGTTTCTACCATATTTTCTTTGGGCTTATCCTCAAACTCCTCTACTTCTCTAGAAAATTCAGTTGGTACCTCATTTTCTTATGCTTCTAATGAATTGCCTAGGTTATGTCGTATAGTTTCATTACAAGACATGGCCTCAGATTCAACACGTTTAATATTATAAGTGCTGAAAATATAAGTAAAAACAAAATCAGTATATGAAAGGGAACTAATTTTATTAATTGAAAAACTTTCTCAAAATTGGACATAATGTTATACCTCGAAAGCCTAAAGATCAAACCCAGGAGTTGAAATGGAGAAAATTGAAAATCTGGCACCAGGTCATAGAATGAGTCATTTTGTGACCCGTGGGGTAGACCACGAGTCGTGAGGAGACTCATGGTGAGGTTTAGGGTGTGAGTTGAAGTTTGGGTTTTGGAAGTCCTCATGGACCTGACCACGAGTCGTGGTCAGTCACCATGACTCGTTGAGCCAGTCATGGGCAAGGGATAAAGAAAAGTGAAGGAGACCTGCCAGTGTACCCCGGAAGATCCCCATGAGTCATGGTCAGTTACCATGATTTGTGGGATAAGTCGTGGTCAGCATGCTGGAAATGATTTGAAATCTTAGGCAGTGAAGGTGATGAGTCGTGGTCACCAGTAACGACCCATGAGGTCCCGTGTTATGAACCCCAGATGAATTATTGGACAGTGCACTCGACGACAGATGCCACGAGTCGTGGTCTTGAGTAATGAGTCGTCCAGTCCCTCATGGCTACTAGCAGTAAGTTATTTTCTATGAATTTACTAAGGGCTTTTATATAATTCCTATGATCCTAAGGCCTAAACTACGTCATTTTAAGCTATGAATGATGAGTTTTAAGAGGGGTAAGTTCATTTTAGGCCATTCTTACTCATGCATGCAAAGTTAGAGAGTTAGAGAGGTGATCAAGGCTAATTCTTCAAGGTTTTCCGTCAAATTCTTCCTTGGGCAATCAGAGAAGTTGTTGAATCGAATCCCTGCAGGTATGTAGGGTTATGAATGGGTGAATTTGTTCACACCTATGGACAATCTATCTCTAAATCATGGAAATTCCTATGTTGATCCCATGGGGTTTTAACCCAATGCATGAGATTCCTAATATACTACATGGGTATGATATAAATGTGTTTTTGCTACTGAATTATGAATCATGGGCAAGTTTTACATTGTTTTCCTTTAAAAGCATGTTTCAAGCTTTATAAATCAAAATTCCCATCTATGAGAAATGCATGAAAGTTGAGATTTATGATGAATGTTCAAGTATGATGAGATATCATTGATGAAAAACATGTTTTCAAGTTACTCATGTTTATAATCATGTTTTTGAGTGAATTGAGTATTTTCAAGCAAGTTGAAGTATTGGTCAATGCCCATATGTAAAAATATGATTTATGATTTCCCAAATTAAGCTTACCACATGGTTTTGGAGCAAAGACTCCCAATGATAACATCAAAATTTAGGCTGTCTCATGTTCAGTTGTGCCTATAGGTCGTTTCATTTCCTATCTTAAGGCCAGAAAGATGATCTCCAAGGGTTGTTTGTACCATCTAGTTAGGGTTAAGGATGCGATGTCCGAGACCCCGACTATCCAGTCAGTCCCAGTAGTATGTGAGTATCCAGAGGTCTTTCCAGATGGCCTACCAGGAATCCCTCCTGAGTGGGAGATTGATTTTGGTATTGACCTTCTTCCCGATACGCAACCTATATCTATTCCTCCTTATAGAACGACCCCAGCCGAGTTAAAAGAGTTGAAGGATCAGTTGAAGGACCTATTAGATAAGGGTTTCATTAGACCGAGCAATTCCCTATGGGGTGCACCAGTTCTCTTTGTCAGAAACAAAGATGGTTCTCTTCGTATGTCTATTGATTATCGATAATTGAACAGGGTCACCATCAATAAAAGGTATCCTCTACCTAGGATAGATGATTTGTTTGACTAGCTTTAAGGTGCCAAGTGCTTTTCAAAGATAGACCTGCGGTCCGGATACCATCAGCTCAGGGTTCAGGAGAGTGACATCTCGAAGACAACCTTTAGGATGTGGTATGGTCATTATGAGTTTGTAGTTATGTATTTTGGACTAGAGAATGCTCCTGCAGCTTTTATGGACTTGATGAACAGGGTGTTCAAGCCATACTTGGATATGTTCGTGATCGTGTTTATTGATGACATCCTAATATACTCTTGTAGCGAGGAGGAGCACACCGCTCATTTGAGGGTGGTATTATAGACTCTCAGGGATCGCCAATTATATGCTAAATTTAGCAAGTTCGAGTTTTGGTTAGACTCGATGGAATTTTTAGGCCATGTGGTGTCAAGTGAGGGAATAAAGGTGGACTCTCAGAAAATAGAAGCGGTGAAGAACTGGCCTAGACTAGTGAATCCTTCAGACATCAGGAGTTTCTTGGGTTTAGCTGGTACCATCAAAGATTTGTTGAGGGTTTTTCATCTATTGCGGCACCATTGACGGAATTGACTAAAAAAAGTGAAATTCCAATGGTCGGAGGCTTGTGAGAGAAGCTTTCAGGAGTTAAAGACCCGACTTACCTCAGCACCGGTGTTAACTCTACCGGAGGGTACTGATGGGTTCGTGGTATACCGTGATGCTTCAAGAATCAGACTTGGGTGTGTATTGATGCAGTATGGGATAGTTATAGCTTATGCTTCTAGACAATTGAAAATTCATGAGAAGAATTACCCGACCCATGATATTGAATTGGTGGTGGTGGTATTCGCCTTGAAGATATGGATACATTATTTGTACGGGGTCCATGTAGATGTGTTTATGGACCATAAGAGTCTACAATATGTGTTTACCAAGAAAGATCTCAATCTTCGTGAAAGGAGGTGGTTGGAGCTACTTAACGACTATGATATGAGTGTCTTTTACCATCTGGGCAAGACTAATGTAGTAGCAGACATACTTAGTAGACTCTCTATGGAGAGTGTGTTCCATGTGGATGAGGGAAGAAAAGAGCTAGTGAAGGATGTGCATCGACTTGCAAGGTTAGGGGTTCACTTGGTTGAGTCGACCGATGGCGGTGTTATAGTTCAGAACAGATCAGAATCATCCTTGGTGACTGATGTAAAAGCTAGACAAGATGAGGACCCGATTTTGGTAAAGTTAAAGGAAGCCGTTCAGAATTAGAAGGCAGAGGTCTTCTACAAAGGGGGAGATGGTGTGCTTTGATACCAGGGTCGCTTATGTGTGCCGGATGTTGATGATTTGAGGAACCGGATGTTGCACGAGGCACATGGATCTAGGTATTCTATCCATCTAGGTGTCACCAAGATGTACCATGACTTACGG
>JACEIK010000984.1:292949-303390 GCA_018107945.1 Datura stramonium | reverse complement strand
AGGTTTTACCCTGTAGTCCAGTCCCTGTAGGTTCGACATTCCGGTTCTTAAAAAGGGCCACTATATTACTTGTACAACCCGTACACTTGCGGGCTTATCATAGATATGTTAGTTTCTATTCATAATGAATTAATGCAAATAATGGCCTATACTAAACAAACAATTGTTTTGTCAAAAGACGGATCAATCCACAAGAGGACTTTGGATAGAGAAGAAGGACTTAAATGGATAAGGTTTTGCCCATTGGTTCTATTGGGTAATTTCAGGAAGGTCGACTTGTGTTGAGTTGCGCTTCCCTTGAGCAAAACTTGTCGTCTTTTTTGTTGTTTTACTTGACAAGTGCTGGAGTAGATGAATCTTTTGAAGTTCTTCCAGAAAAAGGGAAAAAAAGAGCTAGAAAGATAGGCACCGAGTCTTAAGTAGACTGCCTATGTATCCCATCCCGGGGAATTCAGGCCTTACATAGTTCGGTTACAGAAAATTCTAAAACATCCTTTCCAAACTGCTAAAGACACCAGGCGCGATATGAGCTTCCTACGTACCCTCCATGTCCAGATACGACTTGAACATCCTGCTTATCTGGTCCATAAAAGCTGCAGGAGAATTTGTTAGTCTAAAAGACATAACTACAAACTCATAGTGACCATACCGTGTTCTGAAGGCTGTCTTCGGGATATCACACTCCCGAACTCTGAGCTGATGATACCCGGACCTGAGATATATCTTTGAGAAACACTTTTCACCCTGAAGTTGGTCAAATAAATCATTGATCCTGGGTAAAGGATACCAGTTCTTAATGGTGACCTTGTTCAATTGCCGATAGTCAATGCACATCCGAAGTGAACCATCCTTCTTTTGGACAAATAACACTGGTGCACCCCATGGAGACTTGCTCAGTCTAATGAACCCCTTATCTAGAAGGTACTTCAACTTATCCTTCAATTCCTTTAGCTCGACTGGAGCCATCCTGTAAGAAGTAATAGAGATAGGTTGCGTATCGGGTAAAAGGTCAATACCAAAATAAATTTCCCTCTAAGGAGGAACACCTGGAAAATCATCGGGAAACACCTTTGGATACTCACACACCACCAGAACTGACTGGATAGTCGGGGTCTCGGACTCAACATCCTTAACCCTAAATAAATGATACATGCAACCCTTAGAAATCATCTTCCTGGCCTTAAGATATGAAATAAATCGATCTACTGGTACAACCGAACTACCCTTCCATTCCAATACTGATTCACCCAGAAAATGAAATTCTACCGTATGGGTCCTACAATTTACCGAATCATAACATGCATACAACCAATCCATGCCAAGAGTAATGTCAAAGTCAGTCATGGCTAACTCTACAAGGTCTGTGGAGGTGACTTTTTGCAATATAGTGACCAGGCATCCTTTATACACACACCTAGCTACCACCGAATCACCAACAAGAGATGAAATCGAAAATGGTTCTGACAAAGTCTCGGGGCTAACTCCAAAGCTACCATCAATGTAAGGAGTCACAAAAGACAAAGTAGCTCCCAAATCTAGCAAAGCATAGACATCAATATGAAAAACTCGTAACATACCGGTGACCATCTCTAGTGTAGTCTCCTACTCCTGATGAGAGGTGAGGGCATAGAATCTGTTTTGGCGTTGTCTGCCACCCCCACTAGAAGATGCTCCCTGTGGAGCTGGACGTGCTGGAGCTGCTGTTGATCTGGTGGATTGTGCACGACCTCTATCACTACCCTGACTAGCAAATGGACACGCTCGACGCATATGGCCGGACCTACCACATCCATAGCAAATATTTGAGCCGAGCAAACACTCCCGGCATGACTCTTGCCGCACTTCCCGTGGACTGGGGAGGTACGCTCCACTTGTGTGCCTCTCTGATCCCTCAATCTTGATGCCCTACTCTTCTGATCACCCTTAGGTTTGGATGGAACACTAGCTGATAATGGTGCTGGAGCTAGCGATCTCTGCTGAAACTATGAGCGGTGACCACTGCTGGAACTCTGATGTGAAAACCCATAGCTATCTGTCCGAGCCCTCTTTGCCTCCCTCTCTCTCGCATGAGCCGCCTCCATCTACTGGGTGTACAACACTATATGAGGAAAGTCCATATCCTAATGGAGCATAATAGTCCTGCAATCATTGTCTAAATAACCCGCCACACCATGAACGAATCAGCTCACCCGCGCCATCTGATCCATCACTAACTCTGGGGAATATTTTGACAAGCCGGTGAACTCGAGAGCATACTCTTGTACCATCATCCTTACCTGTTTCAAATTCATAAACTCTGCTGACTTTAACTCCTTCATCTCCCGAGGGAAGAATCGATCTAGGAAAGCCGTGTGAAACTCCTCCCAAGTAACTGGCCCTGCTCCTGTGGCCCTAGCATCTCTCCATTGCCTGAACCACATGTGTGCGACCCCTTTTACCTGATACGAGACCAACTTTGCACATTCAACCCCATTCATACCTATAACCTGGGTGATCTTCACAACCTCGTCAATAAACTCATGCGGGTCCTCATCCATTTTGGACCCAAGGAACTCTGGAGGGTTCATCCTCAAGAAATCTCTAATCTGGGCCACTACGGTATTGACATTCTGTGGAATACGCGCAACAGCCTGTTCATTGACCTGAGCGGTCAAGGCCTGTGCCAACATCTGGATAGCCGACCGAAATTCTGTATGGGCAACTGGCTTCGGTGCCTGGGGCTCCTGAACAGGTGGGGCCTGCCGATGCCCACGATCATTTCTATCTCCGTGGACTTCACCATTCCCGTTCCTCCTTCCATTCATTCTTTTGGGAGCCATGATTTTGCAATCGCGAATAGTACGAATTAGAAGGATAAAAAGACTTTTCACCGCACGACATGGATCATGAAAGATGAGAACATTTTCTAAACGTCTCGTAGCCTCTTCGCCATAAGTGTGATGCGCTTCACACCCATGGAAAAGACTCTACTTAACGTGGCTTTCAGACACCCTAGGACACTTCAAAACCTATTGCTCTGATACCAAGTTTGTCACGAGTAACACGGGACAAGAAAAAACCCCGAGAGACCCCAATCGACCCATGGCATAAGCATAGATCTAACTTCAATTACTTTAAGCGGAAGATTTAAACATAGAGCATAGCTGAAACATAAACATAAGATGACATATCATAACAAGCTGAATCACCTAGACATGCACAAACAGAATTCTACATACTCTCCGAAAGCCTCTTCTAGATATGATGGGTTGATGGGACAACACCCCCAACTAACCCGACCAAGTACTGAAACATAAATAACATAACTATCTGACAAACAACCCTCAGAACATGAGGACTCACCAATAAGCTCAAAGTAATCTCTGAGATGACCTAGATATGAGGATGAGCCTGAGAGCCGTATCCTGTATCATGAAACGATACAACATAGAAAGTATGCGGTCAGTACGTGGAATGTACCTAGTATGCAAGGTAAGTAAAACAGACATTTAAAATACATGAAAACTTATAAAAACATCATAAGAGTGGGACATCATGCTTTAATCATAAAGATCGTAACATAACATAAGGCTCAAGGTTTTCAAATCATTCATAAACTGTTCATTATCATAATCATAAAGAAACTTTATCAAATCATCATTTGGCCCAATATCGTAAACATGACAATGCATAAAACATGCGTAACAATGGGAGGACTCGTCATAACCGACACCATCATATTAGAGCCTTTCATGATGCCCCAACTATCTCACTTAAGTGGACAGAGTCGCCCTGGCTTGCTAGGCGAGGGACGTGCATCATGTGATATCACGAAAAGAGGGGATCATTATCATTGTAATGTATCATTATAAACCAATGGTGGTATGTGGTTATGAGATACCGACATAGTAATTTGAACGCCGGGCTGCTCGGTGCTAGACACGACTCCTAAAAATATGCATAATAGGCTCATACGTAAATCAATAACATCATTCATTAAGATTCATGGCTAAAAATAATCATTCATCAGTCATTGATCCCCATAAAACATGATTATCCAAGAATCAAAAGCACTTTAGTCGGCCAACATCATAAATCGATAAATCATGAAATCTATTTCATAAACCGTAATCATTCTTCATCATGTGGGCATTGCACAATACTTTGTCATGCTTTGCAATACTCAATTCATTCGAAAACATGCTTATAAATATTGGGTAACTTGAAAACATGTTTTTCATCATCATTAGTTCATAAATCATAAAGCCCGTGCATACCTGAAGATCATGCATATAACTTGTAAATCATCAAATCATGTTGGTCATTTGAATAATTTCATATTTCAAATCATAAATCATGCTGGATTCGTAAATATCAACATTTGAAGATAAGATCATAAATCGATTCATCATAAATCATGCATGCTTAGGCTTAATTGAATAGAAATCAAAATCGATAATTTTATAAGTAAAATAAATTGTAAAACCTGATTAAAACCCACAAATTATGATGAGATTCATAAATCATAAAAGCCCATTACCAAGTCATAAAATTTTCTCAAGAATTGAATTAAAACCCCAATAGATATTTGATAGATTTCCGTAAATTAATAGAAAATGAGCATGGGTGTGAACGAAAATACCCATTCGTAACCCTACATGCCTGGGTAAGATTAGATTCTAAAGTTCTTGAATGCCCAAGAATGAATTGATAGGGGAACGCTTGAAGAATAGCTTGATCTCTCCAAAATTTCTCTTAATTTGCATGCATGGGAATGATCTATGCAATAGGGACATAACCTATTTTAAAATTCTCAGAATAATACATAAAACGACGTAGTTTAGGGCCTTATAGCATAAAAAGGTCGAAAACACCCTTAATGAATTTAGCCTGAAATCTACACAGGTCAACCAACGGGTGTACCAATGAGTCGTTGGAAGCTACCATGACTCGTTGTACGGATCGCCGTCTGCACTTTCAGGCCTTTCTTCCGGAATCATCCCACGGCTCGACAGGACGACTCGTCCTTTGATCCAACGGGTCATTGAGTCGGTCGTTGCTTGCCCCTCTGAAAATTCTGAACTCCCTCACAACGAGTCTCACCACGACTCGTTGTTCCTTCCAATGGGTCGTGGTATTTGCCCGTTAAGTCCACTGGAAAATTATGTCTCCCTACTGCGACTCAAGACAATGGATCATCCTTTCTCATGATGGGTCGTTGGATGACCCGTTACTTCCCCAATTGTCCAGGTCAGTGCTCCCCACGGGTGAAAACAATGACTGGTTGTTTCAAGCAATGAGTCATCACTCCACCTGTTATGTCCACTACCACGCTGACTCCTGAAACCACGACTGGCTCCAACGGGTCATTGGTTGGACTAATGACCCGTTAGGTCGTCCGTCCTACGTACTTTTTCCCAGTTTTCAGCCAACTTCGAATTTTGATCTCAGGCCCAATCTTAGGCATTTTTGGGGTATTACAAATCAGCTGAGCATCCATCAACTTTTGGAAGATGATGTGGTAGGGTTCTTCAAAAGCCGTAAAATCATAACGTCTGATTTCAACGTTCTCAGGGGTAGACACTCCTTTCTTGACTTGGTCATATGTTATCGCAGTGTGAGATCCACCCCATTGGGTGATTTTTCCATCATCTATCATCATACACAATCTAGCTTTCAAAGCTGAGCATTCATCAGTGGTATGACCAGGTTGGCCCGCATGATAGGCATATATCTTGTGGGCATTTGCAGGAATACTTTCAGGGGGTCTTTCATCTGTAAGGTGCAGAACTCCCAAACCATGCAAATCCTCGTGAAGGTAGGAGCAAGAAACCACTTCAGAGCAGCACTGATGGCGGAAAACTTTAAGGGAAATTGGACGTTTAGTAGTTCCTTGTAAGTTTCCTTCCTTGGTTTGATCTTGGAGTCTTGTTCCTGCCGCAGTTAAAGTTTTTCTTCTTCATCGAACTACCATGATTGACAGTATTACAATATCTCCCCATTGGAAACATTTGTCCTCGAATGTAGGNCTTGTTCCTGCCGCAGTTAAAGTTTTTCTTCTTCATCGAACTACCATGATTGACAATCGATATATTTGGCAATGATCCTACACTTTCGGCACTTAAACTTGTTTCCATTTTGTATTTCCCTTTCTGAGTTAATTGTTTATTGTTGTTGGCGAGTCTTCTCGTGTGATGCTTAAACCCCGAGATTCTATCAGATGGTTTGAGGATGTTGGCTATCCTTTGCTCAGCATCCACGATTCTTTTTATCTTCAAGGCTATTCTTTCATCAATCTTGGCAATTTATTTCGTTTCTCCATCGCTGACCAGATTGATTATCGGGATGGGTGCGTTCACACTTTCTTCAGACATTGGCAAGTCAACCTTTCTGAGAGGGAGTAGCCAAAGGTTTTGAGAAATTTGACCCAAAGAGTAATTTGGACGGACTTTGTTTTTATTGGCTTATATATATGCTTACAAAGTTCTAAGGGATCTTAGAAGATCGTGGATTAATCATCTTTATACAAAACAATACGCAATCACTTAGAGACAGTTATATCACATAGCACAGAAGATAATATATGTGCGTCCTAAAATGGTTATCTTTTGCCAAAGGTATGCCTAAACGTATTGAAGAATGTATGTGTTATTTAAAATCAATCCATTCCTCCCAAATAATTCATTAACAACGATATAAAAATCTTACATAACCTCTTGAATTACTATAACGGGGATACATTTAGGGAAATAAAAAAGGGAATTACTGAAAATCACTCCTACACAGGGGAATAATATCTAGCGTGCTAAAGAGGGTTCTTCGTCCGTCCTTGTTCTCTTTTCCTTATCCACTTCTCCCCAAATAAAATAGAGGTTTATGATCAAGTGAGAACCTGCCAATTGTGCCTTTTGCTTGAATCCCATCTTTTAAATAGATTCTACTTGTTCTTTCATATGTTTTTCTAGATTAGCTAAACATTCTCTGGCGGTACTCAAATCCTGAGTGAGATGTCCTATGACCTTTTGATACTTTTGCTCTTTCTCTTCCATTGTTCTTTGAAGAAGCCGAAGTTGTACCTGGGTTTTGGATTCCATATCCTCCACCTGATCATATGTGTCTAGACCTGGGGTAAGAGTTATTTGTAAATGTTCCTTTAACCATGCTTTATATATCTTGTCATACCTAGCTTTGAACCTATTTCGAGCCATGTCAGTGGTCCCACAGACTCTTCAACTCTTCCATTCTCGAATGATCATTTGGGCGTACAACATTGTGTCGTCGATGTAGTCCACTTTGAACCTGTCCATACTCCTTACCTGAGGCACAATTTTTTTTTATCCCAAACTGTCTCAAAACCCTTATAGGGGCATATGGCCGAACCCCTCTAATTCCAGCTAGCAGCAAGAATGGAATGTTTCTCCCGCGGACGATGTTATCTTTAGGGATGAGTTCTCTAATTGTCCACTGAACATCTCCTTCTCTTGGTCCACCAAATAACCTGGCCCAATATTTCTTCGTATGTTTGGGTCGGAAGTCCCTCAAATATAGCCACATTGAGTGAGTTTGAAAGTTGTCCCCTCTGATCGTGTGATCAGGTTCAGTTGGATGTTTGTCTTGAGTAGGTGTTTGACCATCCACCACTATAGGATTAAATAGCAACCTTGAAAGTATCGTTCTCCATTTTGACACATTCCCAATGCTCGATATATGTCGGTGAGTATTATCTGTGCTAAAGTATAATATTTGATTGAGGTCGTTTTCCCATACCATAGAATATAGCATGAGTGACCATTAGCACATGTGGATGGATTACATTTTTTCATTGTGGGGAAAAACTATGGTTCCCAACAAGTATACGGTAAAAGCATAGGCGCGCCGATACTTCCAATTTTGATAAGTGAACTATTTCTTGAACTATTCGTACTCGCTGGACTTCCCGAATCTAGCATAAAGCTTTCAGAATGGTATGTTTGGGCTCTTAAGCCTGCCCATCCAATCCACATCTTTTAGTAACAAGCCCTTCTTGATTTGTTCGTGACTCCGTTTTTGTGGAGTTAAAATATCGTCGTCAGGTTGTGTTTTCCTTTTGTGAACTATGCAAAGACTCTCAAAACTCTCTAGCACTTCTTCCAAAGTAGGAGTTAACTCGACATTCGAAAGCGAAATACCATTCTTGAGTCGTCCCAGAATTTCGTGATAGTTTCAATCATCTCCGTCCATACTTCTATTTCCATGATCGAAGGTAGATACCCAATGTGAGTATTAACTATAATTTTATCGTCTTTACTCATATTATTCCACCAGATTTTCAAATTATCATGGGCTTGAGTTACCATCCCGAATTTCAGAGTTGGCTGGATCAGTTCATCTACAAAAAAAAGAAAGTCGTTAAACCCCCTCCCCGGATGAGAATGGTTTGACTAAATGGGCACATACATCCTTCAATTGAACACATAGTTGGATGATTGTCTTTTCTGGCTGTGAGCCGTTAGACACAAGGTGATCTTCTAATGGAATTAATATGCCTTGGGTATTATGTTGTCTTAAGTAAATGCGCTAAATAACGGGTTTTGGTTTAGCTCTAACTAGTTGACTAGATTTGGCTTTTTGAACGACTGGGGACCCAAGCGGAAAACTTAGGCTGGAATTATGACAATCATTGGACGCACGCGAACCAATAAATTATCATGAAATTCCGAAATAGGGTTTTATAGTGCAAAACGGTTGCAAACTCGCAAAACTGATTTAGTACATGTGTGGAAGTGTATTATGCCATTTGGCGGAAAATGTTATAAAATGCAATGACAATTCATATAGAAATAAACAGATAAAGCAAATAAGATTTAGCCACAATATGTCAGAGAGAAAATTCTTTTGGTTAGAACCTAGATGAATCGCCAACGTAGTCGCCATCTGTTACGATCCGTTTTCAAACTCGCTTTCAAAAATGTCCATAACTCGGCAATTTTATTTGAAATACATAGTCGCCACCAAATTATTATGAAAATTAGGAAACCGTTTTAAAGACAATTTTAAAAACCTTTGTTTAGAAAACTAGAGAGGGGTTAAGGGTTCAAGTGATTTTTCGAAGAAGGGATTAGGCATTTCGAAAAATCCGCAAATGCGATTACCGACGAATTTTAACCAAATTGTGGCAAGAAATATATAACCCGCTTATGTTGAAAATTGAATTTTCGTGAAAAAATGTGTTAGCATCTTTGATTATTTATTGATTCAATTATGAATTAATTCATAACCTTGACTAATTGAAAAATGATTAATTCCCTAAATGTGCACGATTTATTAAGATTTGGAATTATATGTATAATCCAATTTCTCAATCTGTAGAAAATCCATTTATTTGTAGAAAATGAAAATCTCTAAATTAATTAGCAATTAGCGTTTTAACTTTTGTAATGAAAAATAAAAATTTACCTCCAATGTTTTAACTAGCATCACAAATCCTTTTTGCCTTAATCTTTTAATAACTTGAAGTCTCCGTTTCTTAATAAAAAAATTTGTAGTATAATATGTTATGTGAAGGAATGCTTAAGTTATTCTACATACGTATGAATACAATGTTGACATTCAACATACGTAAACCAATATGTCACCTTCTGGCTGAATTTTTTTTGAAAGAGGATTTCTAGCATATTTGATTGAAGAAACAATGTGCATATGTGTGGCCTAAAAATTATCATTTTAATTAACGACTCCAAAAATTTATCCGTTCGGAATTCATCAAAGCTTGAAACAAATATTTTAAAGTGTTAGTATCATACGAAATACATAAAATAAAGAAAGCATAGATTGAGAAGAATCGAGGGCTTTCGTCCATAGTCAGTCAATGAAGCGAATTGTCCCACTTTCCTTTCATGCTTATCCGACTAAAAGTGGATCTTCGGGGTCGACTCGATAGCTTTAGAATATGATGTTGGGGCAGGATTTGAGCAACGAATGGGGCTTAAGGAGATGATTCCCACAACCTTTACCAATGAAAGCTCCGAAAATAAAGAAATAAAGGAAAACTTAGACTATAAACTCTGAGAAATCGCGAAAATCAGAAAACTCTAGTCCCAGATCTAAAATTTTAAAATCTCAGAGTAAGGGTGGGAAATTTCCGTGCCTCTAAAAGGTGAAGATAGAATTCTATTTATAGAACCCCAAATGTTATAGTTTGAATTTCGAAATTCAAATATGAAAATAAAGTACAAAGAGAAGCACGAAATCTTACCTACTTAGATTTGATTAGAGAGGACGAGCGGCGTTAGTTTCATACACCATTAAAGACTGGAGGGGCGGGTGAGCGATTTGCGGAGCGACGCAAATCAGCGAATTTCAGGGAGATGGGATGAGAGAGGGATATGGTGAGGCGTTGGAGGAGAGGCCTGCAGGTGAGGGGGTAGGGATTTCTGGCACGACAAAGAGGAAAGATGGGAGAGAATTATGGTGGGGAAGAGAG